>DWNJ01002040.1:0-11045 GCA_018250275.1 Udranomia eurus
CGCAAGCTGCTGGCCGCGGCGCCCGGCCCGCGCGCCTTCCTCGCGCTCTACCACGCGCTGCGGGCGCGCAACGAGCGCGCGCGCGGACACCCGCACTTCCTCAAGGGTACCCACATAACTATCTCACTCCTGGACGTCTGTACCCAGTCAGTTCTTTATTAACTCGGTGACGAAGATACCTCGACGGTAGGAAATTATAGGTCTTTTGGAAAATCGACGACGACGATCGTCAAGTATTGAATAAAATTAAATGCCGCATTATAAACTGATATAACCGCATCTCCGAGGCATCTCGTATGATTGACTACAGTTAAGACTAGTCTTAATAATAATATTGCATAATATATTTAGTATTTAATTAATTGTTTTAGGGTTGCATGCATTCTCGTATTAATAGACGTATTCCGGTAGTCGTCCGCCGTTAACCCAATTGTGGGGGACGTCGAGAAAAACAGATGCATGAAAACAAAACCCCGTTATCCACCGCTAATATGACCAATTTAAAGTAATGGGTTTCTCGCAATTTGTTAGCTACATAAAAAATTTAGTTGTTCAGTATTTCAATCATTATATAAATTTATTGATGTTTAAAATAGACTTAACGCGGACGGTTCAGTTCAATTATCAACTCCATTTATCGGAATTCGTATAATATTTATTTATCTTATCAAAAAATGGTAATTGTATTGTTACGTAAGTCATCATTGTTCGGTATCTACGACACAAGTAATCTTTAGAAAGAAAAATGTCGGACAGATTATTTTGTATGCTAAAAAATATTTGGATCCTGAAAACTACGTTTTGACACATGTCGTTCGCCCCCCAACTAGAATTTAAGTCTTGATATCTACACAACCACGTTAAATATCTGAAACGGTGTAAGATCCCAAGATAAACATAAATTTTATTGCCAAATAAAATATAACAACCAATTGTTTTTTCAGGAGAACAATGCGACGTCTACGTGGAGTATTACAACCAGTTGATGTCGGAATCATCATCCGAAACATAATATTGTTACACAATTAATTGTTATTAATAATACGTACCTAATAATCAGTATGATTATAATTATTATTAATTCGCACATTTTGCGTGACAACCAACTATGTATTTCAGAAATTATGTATTTGACCTCTGTATGCAATGAAATTTTAAGTGCTCTATTCATTATTCATCTTGATGTACAGCCCGCCAAGGTCATGTACGATGCCCGATGCAAAACGATAGTGAATCTCGACGTACGTCGATAATTATTATTTAACTGGTGTACAGCAAGATGGATATAGTTACCCTTTAGTTACAATTATGTATTTTATTTTTATAGTTAGTAAGACGTAGATTAGTAAGATGTCTGTGATCAACCAATTTATTGTACAATGTATCGATTCTTTATACAAAAAAAGTACACGTTAATGTTGTAAATAATTAAATCCAATCTTTTTTTAATTATGATTTTATTATTACATTTATCTCCACGAATCTTTATTTTGTTAAGTATAATAATTATTGTATAATATATATTAATCACTGATATGCATCTTTTAATTTATATATCCTTACAAATTTGTATAGTACTTAATTATAATAATGCCTTTATTACTACAGAACCATAGACTAGAATATAGGAACTCTAAAATATTATTTGGTTATCGCGTCGGACTCGCAAACACGTTACGTCAGTAGAGTCGGCAGTGTCAAGGTCAAAGATACTATATTTAGGTAGTTACACGTTTAAGCAGACTTTACACAACATTTTAACTATCTAAATAAGATTGATGTAGTTATTTTCTGTCCAAGTGAAGGATACTGAACATACTTCACTATGCTTATCCAGGGCACATCACACCAGATAAACCACATTTTTTAATAATAATAACATAAACATTTTAAGAAAAATATTCAACAACGCTCAAGAAATGGAACGATCGCTACTTAAGTACTTATATCCTATAATATCCAATAAATGTTATTGTTTGTTGTGTATGTAGTAAGTCAGCTTCTTACGTTTTTCCTGTCCCCTCAATTTTATGTTCGAACCTTATAATAAAGATTTCAACTATGCCCTATTATTAATTCTAAATTAATATTGTATGAATGCAATACGCATTTATGCAAAGAATAAAAATTAAAACAGGAATATTCAAAGAGATAATTTATTAGTTATTTTATAAACAGATTAACAAACATATTGACTGTAAAGTTTGAATTTCAATGATTATCAAAAATACTTAGTATTCTATGACAGTCACTTTTCACTTTTACATATTTTATATAAATATCAGAAAAAAAATTAGTAACACTTTGTGATCAAAATTGTACCTTTAAAAACTTAATCTATTTTTACTGTTTCACAGTGTAAATGCATATAAGGTAGTAATAATTTATCAATTTAAAGCTGAACAACAGCACGGATAGATTTTCCAGCATGCATCAATTCAAATGCCTCATTGATCTCACTCAAAGGCACATTATGGGTGACAAACTCATCAAGAGGCAGTTTCTTGGCCAGATACTCATCCACTAACTTCGGCACACTGTCACGGCTTTTGTAGCCTCCGAAGGCTGTTCCTTTCCATGTGCGACCAGTGACGAGCTGGAATGGACGGGTGGCTATTTCTTCACCAGCACCTGCCACCCCAATGATCACAGACACACCCCAACCTTTATGGCAGGCCTCCAATGCAGCTCTCATTGTGTTCACATTGCCTATACATTCAAATGTGTAATCGAGTCCTCCATCTGTCAAGTCTACTAACACCTGCTGAATTGGTTTATCATAATCTTTGGGGTTAACAAACTCGTTTACTCCAAACTTTTTGGCTACCTCGAACTTGTCAGGATTGATGTCCACTCCGATAATGCGTTTGGCGCCCGCAGCTTTGCAACCGAGGGCTACAGCGAGCCCAACTGCACCAAGACCAAAGATAGCACAATTTGCACCAGCTTCCACCTTGGCAGTGTTTAAAACTGCTCCATAACCTGTCGGGACACCACAGCCGAGCAAGCAAACCTTATCTAAGGGCGCCGCATCTGCTACTTTGCATAGAGAAATTTCAAGAACCACAGTGTATTCGCTGAATGTTGAACATCCCATGAAGTGGAACAATTCCTTACCCTTGCATCGGAACCTCTTGGTGCCGTCAGGCATCACTCCCTGTCCTTGGGTTATACGAACTTTCTGGCAGAGGTTAGTCTTGGGGTTGAGACAAAACTTGCAAGTATTGCATTGTGGTACATACAAAGGAACTACATGGTCACCGGGTTTTACTGAAGTAACACCATCTCCGACACTCTCGACGATGCCTCCGCCTTCGTGGCCAAGAATGACTGGGAACACGCCTTCCGGATCCTTTCCAGACAGAGTATATGCGTCAGTGTGGCAAACACCAGTCGCAGTAATTTTCACGCGAACTTCGCCGGCCTTTGGTGGGTCAACTTCTATTTCTTCGATAGACAGGGGCTTTCCTGCTTCCCACGCAACTGCAGCCTTGCACGTAATAACTTTACCGGCCGTCGACATATTTAAAGTTAGAACCGACTATCGGCTTATAAAGAACAAATTGAAATGACCGATGTATGATAATCGGATAACGAGGAAGCAATTTAGGAACGAGTTACAAGAATGATGCGGCTAGCGGCTAACTTCACACTGTGAAGTTCACACTTCACACTATAGTCTCAAGAATACTCGATATTCTAAAACGATACGTAGGTAGTTACGTAGTATAGAAAAATAAATTGGAAATTGGAATGTTTCCGAATTGTTATTTATGCTATGACCATGGAGCATAAAGTATCTATACTCCATGGTTACGACTTTGACATTCGTCTCTAATGTCATTATCACATACCATAGATAAAATAGTACCGTAAAACGGGGTTAACAGAAACAATCTAACTTTAGTATAATTTTACAGGTAGTTTTTTTCCATTGTACGAGTGTTTGACACTCTGAATAATGCCAAAATAGGTGATTTTTCCACTTACCTGCTAAATGGGCAAATAAAAACGGGTGGAGTGTATAGAGGAAATTTACTAGGATTGGCCCTTAAGTAATTAGTTTCCTTCCTATAATAAGCTTCCCCCAACCTGTTTTTTACTAGTTATCCAATTTCATTAGGTTTAAACATTTCTTGTATCTCAAATAACGTCATAATTATTGGTAATAAATACACAAGAAGGATTATTAATAATATGACTACAAAAACATCTACACTGCGTATTTATCAACAACTTGCCTTCTTTTATCACGACATAAATATTTAAGCTAATTTGCCGACGCTATAAAAGAACAATTTACGATGATGATTTTCAAATGGTATACGGGGGAGTTGAGTATTTGCAGTTAATTTATTGTTCATTTAGTGATATAATAGAATATGATTTACAATATTCTAATACCATTTTACAATAGGTGGTAGGATATTGTTGAAAACTTTTTCTAGTTTTGTCTCTATTCATCCCGCCATTTCTATTCACCCCGTTTTCTATTCACGGTATAGCTTATAGTAAATTTGACATATTTGATAGTGAGTGACTGAGTGATAGTGACATTGACATTTTATATTGCATGGAATGCATGGCAATTTGGATTGGATTTTGTACTGAAATTTGTACATCCATACATAAATTTACTCCTTAAAATTAAGTAAACATGGCTAAATTTCATACTTACTACGTGTTATGTCCCTTAATTGACCAGAAGAGTTTTTTAGGAGTGTCTCAAGACAAAGAAGAGGAAAATGTCATCGTCACATTGGGCCGGAATGTTGTCAACAAATACAGAGTTGGTTTTATTATTTAAATCTGTTAAGTTATATGAATCAAAATGTATTATAACAGACTATTCTTAAGTAATTACTTTGTTGAAATGGCGCTTTAGCTTTCAGATCAAAAACAAATTGGTGGCTGGACGTCGAAGGACCACATAACCTCTGAGGTTATATATGATCGGGACCGAGCTGCGTATATCGGAGTTTTTAACAAAAATACAATAAAATCCTGGCAGGAAGACTCTGATAACTTGGACAAAGTTAAGAAGTACAAAGTAAGTTTATACTCATTATTTTTTGGTTATAATATTTTTGTTGGTTCTTTTAAATTATTCACTAATTTTTTTTTTAATTTGTCCTTCAGTATTAAAAGAAGTTCTTATATTTCTTGAATTAATCTTATTATTGTTTTAGTTTTCAGTTAACATTTTGAAGCTTTTACCGAAAGGTAACTCAACACTGATAATATTTGAAAATGGCAATTGTGCCTCCCTTTCATATGCTTTGGATAATCGAAAATCCTATGAGAATAAACTTCTAATCAAGGATTCCGAAGTTATTATTGAAGCAGCTTGCTTTTCAAAGAATAATGTGGACCACATCTGTTACATTGTCAGAAATGGCAAAGGAAACTATGAAATACTTGTCTGCCCTCTCAGAGAAGAATTGGGAGACATGGAGAGATCTAAATTATTAAGAATAAAAATTACAAGGACTGAAGACGTTTCAGTTGTTGGCAAATTTATCAGTATAACTCCAAACAGTCATCAGGTGTACTTTTTGTGTAAGATTAGATCTTTTTTTGTTTGATAATTAAATACTAATGCTTGGTAATCAATGTGGAGGTTTTGTTCATTGATTTGGAATTGTTTATTGATTAAATTGCCAATCACCTACACCTTCCACCACCTTTCATCACCTGTACCTTTCAGTACATTATTTAATCAATGTTACACATGGAAAAAGAGTTATAATATGAGTGCTGGAAGAATTGTTTAAAAGTCAGATAGACTTTTAATCTCTTTTCGATTCCTTGGTTTGTTCAATTTTATATTTTCCAACACTACTTCCTCAAAACCTTCAGTCTGTTATACCATAAATATCTTTGCTGTAAATTTTTACTTTAAGAAAATGTATATATATTTTTTTATTATAATTAAATACATTTTTTTCAGGGAGTGATTCTAAAATGACAATGTATGATTTGAATCAGAAGAATTGGAAAACAATTGGTGTTGTACCCTGGGTTTATTCTGCTACCAGTGTTTCCATTGCTTGGATGGGCAATGATCACCTGATTCTCTTCGGCAGTAACACTGACCAGGATGGGGCCATAATTGTGGCATACAATGTAATTCTTGGAGTAGGATCTTGTAGATATCCTATGAAAATGTATTCTGAGAATATTAGACTGTACTGCTTCAATGACAGGATTATCCTTGAAGCTTCAAATCATATTGGGATGCTGCCTTATGTGTTGGAAACAGAAAGGAATTTAGCAAGTATTCTAGGATCCCATGAGATTATCCAAGATGATTGTACCGAAATAGCTAACTGGGGAACACCTACTACACCTCTTTATGAGGTGAAAGAAGATATAAAAGACCTTCTCAGTATTGGACTTACAGAAAGAAATATATGTTCCCAAGTAATACCTCCATTATTGGAAAACAATGACTTTAGACCTGTTTATAGATCAATTAAACAGTTCCAGGATATTCCAGAATCCATCCTTGTTATGCTACTTAACTACACCATAAAATTAGTAAATTCAGATGGAGTAGATGTTACAAATGAAGAAACATTCATTAACCTTTGTTCATGTATCCGTGATTCAAAGAAAGAAACAATAGTGCACAAAGCAAAGTTTGAGTTGCTGAATTACATTTTCGAAATTCCATTCAGTGATGCAATACTTATACCTTATTTGAGAAATGGATTGGCGTTAGATGACGCTTTGTTTCTTATGTGCTACATTTCATACCTCCTTGTAGATTCAGAGAAGAAATTGGCCATGGAATATGAAAGCAAATTATTTGATTGGGCAACACTACTCTTAGATGCATTTTACCAACAATATTTAATGACCAAGGATGAAAAAGTTACATACGCATTAGATAAACTGCAGGGTGTTGTTACAAATCTCATCGACCAACTTAGTGTTGTTGACAGTACATTGCCTTTGCTAAATAAGATATTGTCTGGAAAAACTATTGAACAAAATAACGAATCATTATCTTATGTAATTGAGTTAATGGTAATATAGTTTTTATACATGTATTTTGTTTTATTTTAAGCAATTGACTTGATAACTATAATAAATAAGAAATACCTTACTTAGAACATTATTTAGTAGAATATCGGCACCTAAAATAAGTGATATTTTCCGACTAATCACACTTTAGCGGGTAGTTCATATAACGGGTCGTTAATCACTAACCAGAGAGGAAGCGCCTCGTTCCAGCTACACAGCAGCAAGGAGTCTTCTGTATCCTCAGGCTAGGTTTCTTTTTCGATGGTGTAATATGTACAGGGAGCGAGGAAGCACAGGAATTTGTACGTAGCGGCGATATCAACCCTTGCTGCGGTAGTCGAAGGGGAAACGATATAGCGGTGCGGATTATAATAAGAATTAAGCGAATTAACACAACACTTATGCATTAAAAAAAGGGTCCTGTTAATAAAGTAACAGGGAGCGATAGCATGCGTTAGCGCGGCGGGAGCGAAAACTAGAAGACCATTACCTAAGATGGCCGACGACAGACCTCTTCAAGGATGCGCGCGCGACTATATCTTTGAAGGGCGCGTGAGCGACTACTGCGCTCGCGCGCACGGCATGAACTGGCCGTAAATCAAGTTATGCAGATAACAAAAAAAAGTGCCGAAAAACAGATTTTTATTTTATAAAGTACGTTAAAAATTTGTTTATAAAGGAATCTGTAATCTTTATCAATTTAAGATTTATGTTTTTATTATAAATCACTACAACCAAGTTTATGCCTAGGACTAGTCTAAAGGTAAATAATGATGTAGGCCACATTACGTGCCTATGCATTTAGGGGTTGCCGTTTTATTATTTTTTGTAATAACCAGTAGAGCAACTTATTCAATAGAACAAAACTAACAGAAATTATTCAATAGATTTTTTATTCGCAGCTCTAGCAAACTGAACAACCATAGGCCTCTCTTTCAGCATATATCCATTAGTTTCATTCAAAGCGGTTTCTGCTAAACTCACAGATGGAAACGTTACAAAAGCTTGGCCCTTCATCCTGCCCTCCTGCATGACCCTTACATCAAAACCTACATCTTCCTCTTCCATAAGGTTTTCAACATATCTCTTGTATATGCTTTTTACATCCTGTTCTGTAACTGTTTTAGCCAAATTTTTAATATAGAGCCTCATCGAAGGTTGTCCTGGATGGTAGTTCTTAAAAACTGGCAACATTTTCATGTCTCTGTAAGAGATTCTGTTCTTTAACAACTCCTTTTTAGTTATTGCAGGTTTCTCTGGCTCTGGCACATTCTCTTCTATGACAGGTTGAGCTTCCTTCTCAAACTTACCTAATTCTCCAATAACCTCTGGTTCATCGGACTGCTTCTGTAGGGCATCTTGAGGTACATTGACTGATATTTTTTTTACTTCAACAACAGGTGTCACACTATCAAATACTTCTTCTTGATTGATATTAGATTTCTTTGCTTTTGGTATTGTTGCCGTTGACAGAATAGCGGCTGCCCGTTTGCGAGTCTTTGGTAGCATATGTTTCCTCTTTACTATTGTAGGGGCATGAGTTACAGGGTGGTCACTTTCCTCACTTGATATTTCTGATTCCGGATCGTTTGGTTCTTTTAATATTACTGGCATTATCTCATCAGCAAAAACTTCTCTGAATGTTTCTTTAAAAAAATTATCGCTCGCCTCATTATCACTGAAAGGAACATCTAAGGACATCTTGTTCATCAAGTGCACTGTTTGAACATAGAATGATTTTTTAGAAAATAGAGCATGAATGATGTTCATGGCTATTTTTGTAGTTATTTCAGGATACTTGTATTTCAAATGTACTGGAGGTGGTTGGTAGAGGTTTAGGGAGGGATTCCAAGCGTTTAGGACTCTAAGAAATTCCTTGACTTGATTGGTGGCTTTTGATGTCTCTTCAGACTCTTCCTTTTCGGTAATTAGTTCTTTATCAAAAGAGTATTCAACTACTAACCGTCGCTTAGCTATCTCGAGTTGATGAAGTCGTATTAAGGACGCCTTCGCTTTTTCAACAGTGTTGAAAGAAGCAAATATATAATTTCGCTTCGCAGCTGTTTCCCACACTTTTTCGGCCCCAAAGTGCTTTAATAGCTGTTGTTTATCTTGTAAAGATAGAGATTGGGGCAAATGCCTGATTATCAACACTTTAGACATGACTTTCTTCAAAAATAGAAATCGCAACACACTATAAGTAATTAATGGTTCATAATAGTACCTACAATTTATTACAAAACAAACCAAGATTCAACTAAGCCCTTAAATTCAGTGGATGAAAAAATTCGAAACCATATAAAAAGTCATATTCTTCATACTTTAACACTTTTCGGTATATATTTTATTCATGAGATAATAGAGAGCACAGTTTCGAAAGAAAACAACCTGTGTTGAAGTGAAGTGAATAATAAACAACAGCTGATTTTTGACAAGTACAGGTAATAAAAGACAATACAAAGCACAATAGAAAACAGATAGCAAAATTATAAAATAAACCAAGGATATTTTTATACAATAATTTATCTACTCATAGATATTTTCTCAAGCAATCGAATCAATTTTGTTATTTAAATAGATACAAAAAAATTTGCTTTGAATTTACCCTCAATTTACCGATATTTTCTTTTTTATATTAAATTTTAATCACATGATTTTTATTTTAAAGAATTGTAAAATGGCAATACCAATGTACAACATCATCTGAGTCTGTCAATATTATCTGTCTCTGTCTTGTGGACATTTGTTTGTTTTGTGAATCGTGACTTATAACTTATACTCGTATCCGTTTCGATTTTCACCCGGCGACCAAGTCTTCCAGGAATTACTATTCGTAGCTTTAAATATTTTGTAGTATGAATCGAGCATTTAATGAATTATAAGAATAATGGCGGAGGTATCCAGAAAAGCTGTAAAAGTGGTTGTACTGGGAGATATCGGTAGAAGTCCACGTATGCAGTATCATGCGCTGTCCTTAGCAAATATGGGATTTAAAGTTGACATTGTGTGTTACATGGAAACAGTACCCTTCACGCAAGTCATGAATAATCGTAACATAACGATACACAAGTTATATCCCTTGAAATTGGACAGAGGCCCAAAGATAATTCAATACTTTACAAAGGCCTTATGGCAAGCTATAAGTTTATTATTTACGCTGTTTTTAAGTGGAAAATGCAATTACCTCCTGTGTCAGAATCCTCCAGCTATCCCAACATTGCCAATTTGTCGATTTTATTGCCTAGTTACGAAAACAAAGTTTATAATAGACTTTCACAATTACGCATATTCGATAATGGCATTATCCTTGTCCCTCGATCACCCACTCCTTAAGATTGCGAAGTGGATAGAGAAGTGTTTTGCACAGTCTTCAGATAATAGCTTGTGTGTAACTTGTGCTATGAAGGAAGACTTGATACAAAATTGGAATGTGGAGTAAGTTACCTAGTGTAATGAGTATTTATTTATTATTTTTTTAAATACTATATATGTTATATACTTGAATCATCTAAGGGACAAGTCTGTCTAGAAAAACTTTACATGACAATTTTAACAACATTCAGTTAATGTAGTAATATAATATTTAAAATTTCAGAGCCACAGTTTTGTATGATAAAGCACCAAAAATATTCCACCCTATAACACTACAAGAAAAGCATGACTGGTTTGTGAAAATTGGTCTAACATATCCAGAATTTAGGCTCACTGGGCGTAAACTATTGAATGAATCCCTTGGGGGTAGAAACGCAACAATATTTACAGAAGTTTGTGGTCAAGAGGTGAACTTAAGGCAGGAGAGACCTGGCCTGCTTTTTAGCAGTACAAGCTGGACACCTGATGAGGATTTTAGCATTTTAATGGATGCTTTACAAAGTGTGTAATTTTAAGAATGTATTAATTTTATTGCACAATCTTATTTATTACTATTTACAAAGCCCTTCCCAATACTTTGTTGACCTTGTTTTAATAAGACCAAGTGCAGTCACTTGTCTTAATTTGTTATAATCCTTTAATAA
>DWNJ01002041.1:0-11043 GCA_018250275.1 Udranomia eurus
ACGCCTCGGTTAAGTATATCTCCCTGACCACACCCTTCAAACCAGAACAAAGCAGCAAGAATACTGCTGTTATAAGGTAGAAATAGGTGTGGCGGTAGTTCCTCCGGAGTCGAACAGTTTCAAGGTTCTACCACCTTCAAAATTGCATTAAATTACCTTTAAAATAAATTTACATCAGTCAGCGGGCATTACTTTTTGTGAATGTTATACGAAGTTAGCTTCACAGAGTTAGTCGTAAATATTTTGTTTGGGGGCAATCTGTTCTTGACCTCAGACTGAATTTCGATCGTCTTTGAGGTTGGTCTAAAAATGCACGCCCTTCCAAAGTCTTTACCGGTAAAAAGTACAAATGACGAAAATTGCCACTTTTGTTGACCAACCGGTGCATAAGTAAGTTGACAAGCCATATAATTCGTGCATTCACTATACAAATTTCTGTACATGACAGATTGCACAACCAATATTTAACTTATTTTAGTCGACCAATGAGTGCACGGACGAGCCTGAGTTTAAACCAAAATAGCCTACACATATAAAGAGTTGTAATAAATATACGCTCACACATTAAAATAATTTTCTTTAGTCGTTAGGTCGTGTATTTTTAGGCTGGAAAGGTCTTTACATAGGCGATAGTGGCCACTAGATGAACTCCAAGCTGGTATGCTACCTTAACATAATAAAAATAAAACCCACGTGGCACAGAATTTTGCATACCTCTCCTTTCACGAGCCTATACACTTACTTTTTAACATGAAAATGTGCTTATCACAAATTAAAAACCATTCTGATGTAGCGTGGGCGTAGTATCAACAATTTTACTAATAAAATAACGTTTCGGCTACCAAAACTTGATAGCTACAATACTGAGTTTTTTTCATGACATTGATGTGTCACACGAGCATGCCATCTATGGACATCTGTAATCGACCTAAGACAGGATCGAAGTTCTTTCTTAGGTCGACCATAAATGCGCTGCTACCCCTAAGGACTAAGCTGACACGCCTCGGTTAAGTGTCTCCCTTACTTTTACACCCTTCAATCCAGAACACAGCAGCAAGAACTCTGCTGTAACATGGCAGAAATAGGTGGCAGTTGTGCCTCCGGAGTCGGACCACAAAATCTTCTCCTAATACAAATATTTTTGAAACTAGAACAAGCATTAGCACTCAGATCAATTTTCATTCACCTGAAGCCGAGTTGAATGTAGAATCAGTTTGTCGAAGTTGGCAATGCGCCAGTAATACATTAACGATTGCAGACTGCACGGAAGACGCGGTCGGGGACAAAGCGAGCAATGTACGTTGCTGTATGAGTTATGTTTATTCGTATAGAATTATGATTAACTGCCCTCCGATCGCGGCGCCGCCTACGCCAAATATAAAGTTTCTATCAATAACGAAATGCTAATATATTTTATACATGTAATTGTTCTTTTTGTGTTTATGCCACTGAAGAATTCTTCTGAAGAACACTTCTTACGAATTATAATGATAATAACATTACATTTATTGTCTCTGTGGTTGTATGGATCAGATAGTTTCTGAGTAAAATCAGAGTAAATGTGCGCGTCTCCTCGTCAGGTAGTCCATGTTAAGTGTCACAGCCTACCAACTTACTTGGAAGAGGACCAAGATACCATGTAAATACAGAGCGATAACTCCATAAGTCGAATTCGCGTAAGTCGGGGTATGACTTCTCATATAATTAAAATTTCATATTTGATTTTGAATTGTAATTATTATGTTTACATTCCGAAGGTGAAATTATTTTCTCATTTGATTTGAGCTTCACTTTCACTCCATAATCAATATAATAATAATAATAAGATATGTTATCTTACTTGGCGTTAGCCTGTAAATTTCATTATGTCTGGTGTATGCAGAGAAGACAAATGTTTAAAAAAATAAATAATAATAATAAAGCCTTTATATAATTATTCATATATGGCCTATGTCCATAATCAATAAATAACACTCAAACAAAATACGAATTGACGTAATATGAAAAACGCGTAATTCCGGGTTCGCGTAAGTCGGGGCAGCGTAATTCGAGTTATCACTGTACTTAAGTATTTAGATGGAATCTTTGCCATCCAAGTGTAAATCTATCTTGCTCTCTAAGCCACGGGAGATCAAGAATGGCAGTTGTCGCTCCGAACCAAACTAAGTAAGATAAGGTCATCATAGCAAACAATTGTAGACATACATAGTTTACCCCTCACTCTACGACAAGTACATACTCAGACTAATCCAAATAGCATTTTGTACGGATTTTTGTACCTTTTGTCGGATAACACAAATCCATTGTCGAGCATATTGGAAATTTGATAAAGCCGATTAGTTCTGTTTGATTATCTCTTTATATTATGGAGATTACAAACATTGTGTGTCTTGTATTTGAGCCTTTTTCCAGATTAGCCTGAGCTACAAATATGCTATAAATATACCACAGAGGCGGTAAAGGCGGAAGAATGTGATAGAACCTTTTACGGTTCGACTCCGGAGGCACCACCGCCACACCTAAAATGGTTCTATCACCTAAATTTGGTATGGCACATTGGTCTTTGTGTTAACTACAGCCTTTTGCATGTTTCTGGGGAGACACGATGGCTCGACCCGACACCTTGTTGGTGTATGCCATTGTGAGGCCCCCCACAACGACATCCTATACGGTGTCGTGAACTGGATGGCTCGAGAACCCACTCTTACCGCCGCCGAAAGCCCCCTTTTAGTCGACTCTTACGACAGTCAGGAGATACCGTAACGCTATTATTCAGATCCGGCAACTACAGGGACCTGTGTTAACTACAGCCTAGTCCTAACTTTCTTCTTTAAGAGAGCGTCAAAGTTCATCAATATACCATCGCAGTGGATTCATGAAGACACTGATGATGTAATCTACTCTCACATCGAATCGAATATAAAGCTTAACGAGTTGCGCTATAATAAGTCTTAGAAACATGGCTTCAGCATTTTTGTCTTATTAAGCGCAGATAAATGTCATCTCCAGCATCCCTTGCAACTCGTAACCTGACCCGTCAGCTACTTCGTCCGCGTCGCACCGAAATCGACGAGGGATAAGCGAACGATTTCGTTGAAGTTTCTGGTTTTTAATCTTTAAGAAGTTTGTAATAAAGAATAAGGGGCAAACGAAAGCGACTAAATCGTCTAGTAAATAAATAAAAATTGTATGGCAACAATTATTCTCATTTTCTTAAAGGTAGCACCCATAAAGTACCCAAAACGTAAATGAAATAAAAATGGAAAATATTTTAAAGTAGCAATTTTGTTAGCGATTCTTAAAGATGGACTTTTTAGGTTAGACTGTTTCTCTGTGACCACTTTATAGACACATTGATTTATTACTATCTACTACATGCAAAAGAGAAGACAAACAACAATAGAGAATGCTTATAGCATTAAGCCCGCCTTTTGTATCTTTATGACCATTGATATAATGAAGTTTAAGTAAATAAAAAAAGCCTTCATTTTATTAATATCGCATCCCGTCCCTCGTCAGTAGTGAGACAAGTGCCTTAGTCTCATTTCGTAATTCTATCTCTGGTGCGCTACACTGATAACCTCGACAGTTATTGATTCTGCACAGAAGGTCTCCAAAGTATATTACTTTTCGGAAAATGTTTACTGTGTGGATTATAGGATACTGAATTCAACGCTTTCTACGTGCCACTGTTGGGCACGTCTCCTTGCCCATATGAGTTTTATTGCTGTGATAAGTATATCAGGTGGAGACCAGGATTATGGGATGGTTTAAAACCAAGTAAAGCGGTTCTAGGTAAGTGCTTTATGTCTTTCGAAGTATTGAAGAATTACACTCGTTTCTGTACCATATACCACATCATATACAATATATCTTCTTCAAAACAAACTTTAGAATCTTTTTTGTACTTTATATTGTGTAGAATGTTTCAGACTTAATCACATGAAAGCTTTGTAAATGAGAGTTCCATGTTCAAAAAATAGCAATGAACCCTTAAAACGGCTCTTGAACAAACACGCATTCAGATGTCAGCAGTGCCGATGCAATCTACATTTCTACTAACTTTGGTATTATCGATAGTCAAGCAACATCTGAAAAGTTATATCCCAGACATTGAACGTTATCGAAAATTCACGTCTAACTTCTAAACTGACTTCGGCGCGAATTTGTAAAATTGCGTTCGATTCACAACTCGCCAAGACTGGGTTATTTGATCGAATTTATTACCTGTGAAGATTGGAAAATAAATTGGCCAAAATAGTTCACCGTACGAAACCTTTATCAAACTCAAAAGAATTCAATCGGAATTCCGTCACATACCTTTAGAGTTCGTCGGAATTGATTTTTTTCCCAAATTCGTCGAAATGCCCACCGCTCTATCCCGTTTCCGACGAAATTGTTTTACCTGTTCACTTGTTATTTGTCGATTTTCGGCTCGACGGTTCAACGTTTTTCGGAAAGCCTCAGTTAAAGCCCAAACTATTGTTTAAGAAACACGGTTAAGTTGCGGCGAACATGCTTCATCGATAAGGGTTGTCCATTTGAATAAATAACAATTTGGATTTTTTAAGACTAATTGTGAAGAAGGCAAAAACCAAATTGTCCTTTGTACCTAAAATTGGCATTGTAAAGATTAGAAGGTAATATTTTATAGTATAAATATTTTTAAGTGTACATCGACCATTTGTCACGGTTATTGGAAAGAAGATAAATCAGATGAAAAAAAAAATACACCCGACAGTAAGTGTGACAATATTAAATTAAAAATAATGCTTATATTTCTATATACGCCAATAAAACGCCTGCATTTATTATCATCAAATGATGGGCAGTTACCGAGAAAATATAAATCTGAATGTAGGAGACCATTATTTTAACAATTTTCGGTAAAATAAGTGATTTGGAAAAGTTACGTTAGTGACAGCCCTACTGCAAGCTCGCTAAGCCCTCTAGCGGCTGTTCGTGCTTAACTCCCCCATTTTGTTTCTTTCCCGGTTTCGGCCGATACAAAATGCTTACTTAGCGGTTTTCTTTTTTGTTCTGTTGTAACCTCGATGCGCTGGGGATTGAGTGTTTTTTTTTGTCGCGGTTAAAGATATTATACAAACTTTTTTCTGCAGCGAGTTTCCAGTATAGTCCATCTGATAAACATGCATTTACTTTAAAAGGCTTGTTGCTAATCGTAGACTAACACATAAATAAACCTTACTCTTTTAGAAGGGTTTGTTAATTATTTGCTTTAATAAGCAAATTCCAACTTATATATATATATAATTATTTATGAGGTCTCATATTAATTTTCTTATTTTGCATGTAACATGACTGATAAACCGGATTTATTTTTAGTAACACTCCATGCGCACGGAATGCGTAGCAATGTTTGTAGCACCGTAGTGTCGTCGTAGCAGCGTAGAACATGATTTACCGTAGCAGCTCTACCTCAAATGTTTTAGTACTCAGTCTGAGTTTTAAGGAATAATTGATACTAAACTTTGAGCTGAATTTAAAAAATAAGTTATAATATTTATATTATAAAGCAGTTACAATATTTTCGTTCTGTGTTATTTATATCGTGTAAGTGTTCTGTTTTACTCCGCAGTTAAGTATCGTGTATGAGAGCTGTTTTACTCCGCAGCTGTATTTTAAATTTTCAATAATTTTATCCCTTTTTCGATCATTTGTGATATGGTTCAAACAATCTAAGGGTTAAGGGATATAGCCACAATATATTGAGATGCTCCCTAGGCACTCAGGAATGTAAAAGCTATTTTATTTAAGTTGTTTTTTTCTGTAGACTGATTGTCTTCAGGAAAAAACCAACTTCGTGTTTCCTTCTCTATTATGCCGTTATCCTATTCATTGTCGTTCCTTTTATTCTATAATAAATACATTCTTATTTTCAGCTACACACAATATGAATTCTTTATAGGTTTAAATTGGCTAGACTTGCTGGCGCTGGGGACTATTTCGGTATGCTCAACGCCATGTTGTTCCGGAAGTGAAATTTTATTGCAAGATGCAGCCTTCTTGGTAGGAAGAGCAGCCTAAAGATCATCTGTGGGACCCCAGATTAGATTTTTGGATATGAATTGACGACAGTATAGCGTCGAATTATCCGAATTAATACGGAGAAATACTCGTAGGTGTTAAAAAATCGGTGTATTTATTTAATTATCTCTTATACTTTTATTATATTTACCAACTAGCTATGCCCGCGAGTTCGTTCGCGTGGGAGTCGATGTAATATTATGGAACAATGTGTGTAGACGACCTTAATACTTTTGTCAAATAGTCAACAATAAATTATTTACAATTCATTTCATTTAATTAAAAATAAACGTACTAAAACTTCATTGCGCAATGACTTATTGCACAAGGAGAAACATTAGATTAGTACTTCCGAGCCAGCTTAAAACTCGAGACAACGACGTTGATAAATCTCGTAGTTGTTCCTGAGTAAAATAAATTGAATTATCTTTCGTTGAAAGCGTTTATAGCGGAAATGTTCCAGCATAGCGAGCTATGTGGCCGCAATTCTTCTTATATACCACTACTGGGCATGGTTATCTTTCACAACCACCAATCGATCTGCGTCTCTCGGACCACATCGACCAGAACACAGCAGTGAGAACACTGACCGCCGCAGCAGAAATAGATTCTAGGTCCATAAGGGTCAATGGCCATATTACATCAAACAAAATGAATTTTTAGTTTCGCTAAAAAGAAATTGATCCCCAATGTAATAATAAATAATACATAATAAATGGGTTTGCGTAAGCGCTTTTAATATATCGTCAATTTTATGTAGTAAAAAGCCGCCTGTAAACTCTCGATAACGGT
The DNA here is from genome assembly GCA_018250275.1 of Udranomia eurus. Lineage (NCBI taxonomy): Eukaryota > Metazoa > Arthropoda > Insecta > Lepidoptera > Hesperiidae > Udranomia > Udranomia eurus. The sequence goes on from DWNJ01002041.1 coordinate 6,841, forward strand.
TTTAGTCGAAATTTTTTCACCAATATTATTCATTCAATAGTAAAATGTTGTTTGATTTATATCCAGGGATTAAAATAAGCCTAAAATATCCAGAAAGTACTCATCTCACCTCATCAATGCTTTTGTAGTATTCACAATTGTTTATTCATTTTATATCAATAATTTTAACGTTGGAATGGAAACAATCCATCCGTAAAGCTGTCTGTAGGTTTTTAAGAGAAAATCTGTCGGTTGAACAGCAAACATTTTAGATTTTTTTTTTTACAACCTAGGCCTAACCTAATATCAAACCACGAATTGCGACATTGGAAATAAACCAATAATCATTTTTAAATACATTATAAAATGGACAATTCGATTAGTGGATGTGTGATAATTATAGGCTGTTTTTTTTGGTCTGGTTGTTTGAGACTTGTTTTTGTGTGTAACCCATGGCACTGGTACAGGAATCGTACTGTGAGGTTATGTCTGTGTCTCACACTCAGCTGGTCGACATGTCTTGGAATTGAACCAACGATGGTACGACACGATAAAGCGCCATAGACTAGCGATTGCGCGACTTTGCCTGCTTAATATATAATATAGAATGACAGAGTTTTTTTCCGACTTGCTTGACACTAATCCTTATATTTTGACAAACTTACACAATATACTCATAAATGCCTACCTATGTGCTATTCTGATGCATAAGCTACATTGCTGTTAAGTTTCATCTAAATCGGTTGAGGAGTTTTTGTGTGAAAGAGTGGCAAACATCTTCACTAACTTCTGTATTTATAATATTAGTAGGGTGAGGATCTATAATACCTACAGCTAATTTGCGAGTAACTATTCCAAGTGCGGAATGCTTTGGGCATCTTGTTCAAGTATTCGGGTAATTGTAGTTATTTACCGTTCCCGGAGGAAGCTGCCAACTACTCCCAATTAGGGTCCCCTTGCCTGCTGCTCGGTGCTGTATATTATTATATAACGTACATATTTTTCGAAAATTCAAATTTTACCTCGTCTTTGGCAAGCGGTATCGAGAATCTGTGGTAGTAGTAGTATAGAAAATAACAATTTAATAGAAAATGCACTGAACGTTATCAATATCACAAGGAACTTATGTAATTTTAAAGGTAAATATTTTAGAAGGATTGGTATATTTCTAAGGCAACATGGAACTGTTTAGTCTCATTTCGATATATTCCCCGTTATAAAATAATAGACGAATAGAATGTTTAATAAAACCTATAAAGAGAGGATATTATTAAGTTGATTAACTTTTAAGGGGACACTGTACTTAAAAAAAAGTGTCTACGGGTTAAAAGTAATGAGTTCAAAAAGCTCACCACAATAGGAACACAGCTAACTCTAGTATAAAAAGGTATTGTATGAAATATTGCAGTTATCATGTTACCTATCCGTATAAGACGTCACTCTTTACTATCTATGTTCCGTCCGCCATTCTATTAAACAAAAACTTGCAATAAAGTTTCATGTTTAGTCGAATGATGGACGAAGCAGCAATCCACATTGTATCGCAGACTACGCAGACAGAGTCGAGAGAAAAGCTAGAGTTTAAATTAAACCAATGACAAATATCTGCCATCTTCTTGAGAAAGGCATTTGCATTTAGAGTGAATGAGATTACTAAGGATACTAAATATTTTTAAATTTAAGAAAACTTCTACACAAACATATTGTCTATAAAACCTCAATTATTCGAATGGCTCCAATGTTCGCTTCGTTTAAGTATATTTTAGGTAAGCAATAGCCCAATGGTTAGTGTGATGGACTTATCGAGAGGTCGTGGGTTCGATGTTCACTCCCTCGTTGCACTATAGACGCGAACCCACTCCTAACACAAGCCCTTGGTTAAAAAAACTACTAGTGTTGCGCAAATGCTAGTAGTTTCAAAAAATGCTTGCAATAAAAATTATGAAACTCCAATCTTAAAACTTTACATTTGAGAGGTTCATTATACCAAAAGCGGGCAAATATTTTTTGTGAAAAAAGGAATTTACGGTGCAATGAAAAATCAAACTATCTTTGCTTGTAAAATTTTGTTTCAACTTTGCAATCAATATTTTTCTTTATACTACTCAATACAAAATATGTATATACTATTGAAAGCAAAAAAATCAGTTTGCAGAAAGTTCTTTTCGACTATTTTTATACGAAATTCAGTTACAATACAATACATAAAATGGATGAGATGAGAAATGTGTGATGAGAAATACGAGGCTCCGTTAACAAATAAATGAAGAAGTCTTATCAAACGACGGCTGTTGAAGAATAGACATTTCTAGACTGATTTGTTTATATTTCTGTTTTAATGTAAGCACACGAAGAAACACTTTGAAACTCAGCTGTGACGAGCAACTCAAATATATCAAACTGAGAAATACAGCCACCAAACCCAAAGAAAATGTCTTGGAAAAATCCAACAAAATCCAAACCGAGCCAAGCTTTGCGACTGAAAAATGACGTCTTTGTTAAACTAGATAAAAACCGGCGTCTAAGAAACGATATTTATTACCAGAGCTGATGTCGAGTAAAAAACGTAAATAAATTCCACTCGGTCCCCGCCCGGACCGCGGCTAATAAATAATTCGTTCAAAGCGGCGGAGGCGAGCCTGCAAAAACTCTTCGAATATTATTAATAAATAATTGCACATTATTACTGCGAGCATCTTTGTAGTTTGCTTTTCAATTTTCACTTTGCCTAGAAGGATAAAATATATTAAGTAGTGGGTAAAAGCTCTCCCTTGAGCGACGTCATTCAAGTTTATTTTCACCTTATGACAGTTTTCATGATCTTCAATAGTCGCTTAAATATGACGCTTCCAACGGGCGTTTAAAAAAGTTTAAAAAACATGGATTACGTAATCTTTAAGAGTTTAATCATAAAGTTTTCGTGTCTCCTAGTGTAAATTGAAAATAATTACGCTAAGAAACCGCTTAATATTTTGATATCTAATCTTAGAAAGGAGTCTCTTAGTGTTGGTGCAAAACGAGACAAATTTGTTTAAAAATAGGGTATTTAATGGTCGCAGGCGTCCACGGTTTTTTAATTACTGGAATTCGATCCTTTTAGATCATTAATAATCATGACGCTATCATAAGTGGTATTCTGAAGCATATTCAGCCTTCTGCTTATAAATAATTTCATTCGATGGCTTTCAAAGCGAAGCCTGCAAATGCTGTTTAGTTATTGATAATACCCTGTTGTTCTTTTGTTGACGAAAACTTTTCAATTTGGGTTAAAGCTGGGTTTTGTTGGTAAGTTTGGTTTTTTATGAGTAAGTAGTGAACGGGGCATGGCTGTTTTAAATACAGCCGATGGATGGATTAGCTCGTGGATGCGTTGCTATCCCTGAGGACTACGTTGGTACGCAAGAATACTGGTGTTATAAGGCGGAAATAGGTGTGGCGTTTGTGCCGAACCACAAAAAGCTACCACCTTCAATTTAACTAATCCAATCTATTGATACCCTAGGGATTGTGAGTTTGACGTTGTATCGAACCACAAAAAACCTTTCACGGAGTTGGCGCGCAGGGGTTCGAAAATAATTTATTTCCCGTTAACGGTGAATAATGCTCTATTTATAACAACGCACAATGGGACAAGTTTCGGGTTCACCTTGGCAAAAGGGAAGTTTCGGGAGAACTACTTAATATAGTTGGTGAGTTTGTGACCATTAGTAGTTTTCCTCATGGTCTCGCCCGGTCTTTGTACGCCGTGGCTTAATATAATGAATTAACAATGTTTTAAATATTGAGGGTAGTTTCATACCATTGTTGGGGAATAAATAGTAAAACGGGGGAAAGAGAACATTATTCTTTCTTTTATTTACATTTAAATTCACCTTTGTCGTTTAGTAGCAATCTGGCAAGCAGTCCACCTAATGATGTGTGGTGCTTGCCGACCATGCGCATCTGACAACATGTTTAAGTTGGAACACCTCGTCAAGTGGCTCTTCTTTCATACGGTGCAAACTGAAACACTCTAGGACGAATTCTAGGTCTACAGAAATAAGTGCGTATTGGCTCTGGAGTCGAACCACGAGATCTTCTTCCACCTTTAAATGTGAAAATGCGGAGTCGGTTTAAGGTCAACTTAAAAATATGAGAAATGAGAATCATCATGACGGTATCAAGAACCAAAATTATGCAAATAAAAAGGGTAGAATAATATGTTCACGGACAGAAAATTTCGGT
>DWNJ01002042.1:0-11042 GCA_018250275.1 Udranomia eurus
TTTATTCATTATAAATTAATTTTATTATAAGACATGTTTTACTAAATTATTCAAAAAATAAGAATAGATGAGAGAGAAAGCAACACTGAACTTATGTTGCTTTAACACATACATCAAGAGAGAGTTAGTCATGTTTATCAGATATCGTATAGCTCCCGTACTATAAATAATGAAAAACCTCACAATTAGTCGCAATAGTACTAGCAGACGGCAGTAATGCAAGCACTCCGCGTTCCGTAATCTCTGATCACATTGAAAAACTTGAAAACGCTAGATTGTCTTCAAGATATGTCAATCCAATATCAGCTGTTGCCAAAATCATCGAGCATTTCGCGGAGGGAGGCGCGCAATCAATATTGCTCCTTATTACTCGGAGCACACAAGTGTTCAAGACGGAGGATGGGTTTCTTGAGGTGTTAAGTGAAGTTGGTGGCTTAATGACATGCTTGTCTCGTGCGAGCGGTCGCCGATTTAAACTCGTTTATCGGCGATTGTGTCTGTATGTGTGCCCCCAAATAAGTCGACAGGATTAGCAAGAATTCGTGTAGTGGGAAAAAGTTTTCACGCGCGTATTTTTATGAATTCATTATGCTATCGACGGCCTCTTTCTGCGGCCTTAACGCGTTAAAACATGCCCCTTTGCGTTTTGAGTTCTCGCAAAAATCCCTTTCTTGTCCGCCTCTCTAATGACGGTCGCTGAGATTTATGTATTTGGAAGGAATGTTATGGCTTAATGTCATCTCTGAATGTATCTTATGATTATGAGGTATTACAAATATTTGTATGATTCGTAATCAAACGCATCTTAAAAACCTTTTAACAAATTATTTATATTTGGGGACGGTTTTCGTTTGTTTGTTGTTGGTATTTATTATACTTTCACTGTTTTTAGTATTTTTTTATAACTATTATCGATTGGTATTACTAAATTCATTAAACCTCGTTATTCTTAAAATTTGTTTAAAGTTAGAACACTGAAATCAGTACAACCAAGTTAACTTATCGGTGGCTATTTTATTGTTCAGACCTGTCGTTCATAACAGAAGCTGTTATTGAACAATTAGTTTGATTATCAAATACAGTTAATCTCGCTTCCGTATATGGTCGCAAAAAACAGTAGAACATACCCTAAAATCAAATAGGGGGCTATACCCCTTTGATTTAGTGGTCATTTGTTTTATTTGAAATTTCTCCAATTTTAAACTTTTTCAATGGATAACAGCTCAAGTAATGAGTAAAGAGTTCTTAAAGTAAATCTCGTTTCAATACCATTTCGCTGTACTTACTAACGTTCAAATCAATCGTACTAATAAAATATTCTAGAGATTTGATTTCAAGATACTTTTTACCCCAATATCAAACTTTTAGAACTTTATCTCAGCCGCGACGGATCTTAGCGATCTAGATCGGCATGCGTCGCACGCAGATCGCGATCGCGCGTCGCATGCGTCTTGCGTCCAAACTAGATACATAATGCGTCCGAATTGCGTGCCGTAGACATTCCAGGGTGTTCCTGGAATGCCGGCTTTGTGTTTATATGTTCTCTTGTACGTTAGTCTATACCATAGATGCTTTACAGTCACGTTGCAAAATTCTTCGCTGAGATGGTTTTTATGAGAAAGTATTCTTAGAAACATCGAAATACAAGATTATGGCAACAAAATAGTTCGTTAATTCATACTCATTACTAAATGCCTTCCGTTTAAAAGGTCAATGAAGGTTAACATTGTAAAATCTGACGATGGAAAAGAGATCACTATTTGAATTACAATTCGCAAAGTTAGTTACCTACATAGGACTCGATATATACATACATACATTGGGTTTGCTTTTTGAAATTCATATAGCTTTCTTGGGCATACACTGCTCACGAATGGACATACAAACTAACAGATCACGTCTGTATACAAGATATTATCCTATACCAATTATTTTACTATATCATACAGATTTCAGCGTACACTGCTAATCTACCTTAATCGCACTAACAGACATACAAACCAACGACGATTACTAGGCATTGATATACACACCTAAAAGTTACATAATGTTCGCACAAACAGACATAAGAACAAACGATCACTATAACACATGACAACATAGTGATGTCCATTTCGCACGGCTCACGGCGCCGGGGCCGAGCGCGTAATTCAAAATGCAAATATTGCACTTACAAGCATTTGGTATTCAACCCGCGGGGTGGCTGCGCCTACGCCTCTTGCCAGTTTTACGGGAGATTATAATAAAAATCGGCCATCTTTATTCCGCGCGCACACAACTGATTGGCGGTTCCCAGGGCGTCTAATTTCCACGGACATTCAAATTCTTGTGTTTCGACCAGATCCGAGATGGTTGGGTTCGTTGGTCGGGATTTTAAGATTTTATTTTGCGTTGGTTTGGTTTATAATGTTGCAATGAATGTTGTAGATACCAGAGAGTACCAGAAGGTACAGATTCCTGCGATCATTATATATTGTTTATAGTAAATCATGATTAAAAAATGCCTCAAATCTAAAGGAAAACTATATTTCTATACAGACGGCGGATGACGCTAGTTTAGTTCTTATGAAACAATAAATAAAAAATAAATATTTTTTGTTTAACATATCATATCTTACCCTAACAAATAACAAGCTCAGTCATAATACATGGCTCTAAACGCACCACAATTGTTATTTTATTTCCTTCCTTTGGTTCTTGTTAGCGATGATACATTATTCCTGAACTGCGCCAGATAGTTGTGGGACGTCATTTCTATAAAAAGGTGCTTCGTTAGCGACTTCCCCCTCGCCCCCACCACCCCGCGACGAGCTAAATTTACCCAAGAACGAACCCGGGACCGTCACACGTGTGTTCACTTAACACTCCGTAACTTGAAGTCTCTTTAAAGAGTACTTTTTGTTTATCTCAGTGAGGCCGCGTTTAATTTTAACTCCACACTCTAAACTCCGTTAGGATTTTATAAACTACGCAAAAAGCAACACAAAATCGATTCCGTTCCGATATATTCACTCGATCATTGTATCGAAGGTCAATCGAGATATAAAATTAAAAAGTATAAGTGGCGTTCGAAGTTTGAACTGGTTCGGGTTTATTTTTCAAATATTACTATCCGACTGACCGGTATTACAATTTCAAATTTCGTGTCTTCCACTTTTGATTTCTGAACGTGTTGTGTTTGATACATTTGGCTTAGTGCAGTGAATTTAGAAAAAGATCTGCTGTCTATGGTCGTTTAGCGCCAAAATGCGATTTGTATGCAATTGCCCCATTTCAATAATCCAGAATCAGTATTGGAATCAATTTGGGACGAATGTCGAATAAATATCGTTCCCATTTTCAGTCCTTGATTACAAAACAGATGCAAAACCAAGCTTCTCGTAACCATCTCAACCGTTACACTGCTTCGGTGTCATAATTATCACTTTCGTATTCAATCTAGCTTCGTCCTTTGACAGCTCAAACTTGGCAAAAGGCACAGAAGGTGTAGCCAAGCTAGAATACGTAAGAAAATACAGTAACTTGGTGCCAATGTACAAGCTTCATAACTCAAGAATCAATGAAATTGTAAAAGGCTGATTTTACTATGAACTTGAAATGACCTACCTTTCTAAGCGATTTAAACCGTTACTGTGTTTTCAATTAAGTTTATAGACGAGAGTTCGAAAACAAATCTATCCTGAACGCCACTCATCGTTGGTTCTATAGTTAAAAAAAAGTCCTCATTTCGCAATAAAACATAAAGTAACTTGAAAAATGTAAAAGATAAACCTTTTATCAACACATTGTACTTGATATGACACATAATATACATAGTTTAACTAAGAGAGGCTTAAATAAAGATATAAATCTGTCGAATGAATTCCAGTGTTTTTGCGCGGACCGGTCTCAACGACCGTTATGGGCCAGCGACGTCAGAATTATAAGCAAGGGTTATAAAAGAAAGAAAATCATAAGTTTATAATATATCTACCGTTCACAACCGCTTCGTAGTGTAAGAGAGCTGGACGGTCACGTCCAGCTGTGGGGCAGAAAGAGCAAAAGACATAGAAAGTAAAAATCAAGCACACTATTACATATGCAAAAAAAAATTATTTCTAATACTTTAACTGTAACATTTTGTGATACGTTCAGTTGAATACATCCACAATTCATGTGGATGTTCATTAATGATACCCTTCAGAAGCTTGTCGATTTGGCATAATATACATTCTTAACGAGCCCCATTGACTAAGTGTTCTTAAAATTGTAAGTACAAATATTTTATTATCAACGTGCCAGACATGAATACAAAAGCGAACCATGAAAACATGTTACTCGCATTGGTGTATAAATCGTAATTTCCATACGAAAACAGCGTAAGATAGACATTATCCGGCATTCAGAGCTAGCGCAGAATTAGCCTAGTGGGCTGCGAGCTAGATCGGATCCAGCCGAAAGCTCAATTTGCTCGCTTCCCAATAGTTTTGTTGGAACACACGCCCGCCCTATCTCCGGAACTATCTCGCGAATAAGTCACTCGACCGCATGCGCTTGCGCAGCCACAAACAAACGTACACGCAAATAGGGTCTTCACCCTTCAATATAGACTCTATTCTCGTACCCGTAAAGCGCACTTCACCTCACTAGGACCCGAAATGCACGCGGAAATATAATTCGATCGATAATAAAATGTAAGCTTAACACAATAAGGTCCGGTTTGGTAATGCCATCACTGGCGCGGATACGCCCTTTGGTATTGGGTAGAGTAAGAATTCAAGTAAAAGATGTTCGGGAGATGATTTTCGAAATACGAGGAGTGAAATCCGAAAGCCTGATAGCTTTTTGTCGCCGACGGAATGATAGTTCGCTTTTAATTATTAAAGCTGCTAATTAGGTTTTAGGGGTCTGTCGGCTACGGTTCTGTAAATAACACTAAGTTATATTATCTTTACACATTGTTAAATAATTATTTCAATGTAATGCTCATTTTATGTGTACGTTTGGTACTTTAATTTTTTTCTGTCGAAAAATGGAGTATTTGATAGTAAACGTTGTTTTTGTCATTTGCATTTCAGTTTATTTTGTTTAGTTAATTTTCAAACACAGACTTTATCTGTTTCAATTTTCAAAATGTCCTAAAACCAAAACGCAAGTATTTGGTTCTGTCACTAGCACTTTCACCGTATAAATATTTAGGGTCCTGAGCGACATTTCCTTGTTTACGCATCTGAGATCTGTAAAATATGTTTTATACACTTACATACACACGGATTGAGATGAATCCTCATATAGGTATTTTGCCACTTAGAGAGTCCAGACTCCGTTCCTTACCAAACCGAAATCTGGATGGATTAGTTTCTAGACATGTTTGGTACATTAAGCCTACCTTTATCGTGCATATAGCCTCATGCACAGCTGTGGTTGCAAGTACTTATTTGAAATAAACTTAATCGATGACGGGCAGGCGAGCTCATTAGAATCGACGCCTTCGTCATCTCTAACAAAGTAGATATTAGCCAGGACCCAGTCTCCGCGAGGACGGCTCGGGTTAGTCAGTGCGGACGTTTTATGACTTGTTCTCGGTGGAACAAAAAGTGTCCGTCCAACGCGGCCGGTGTGTACGTTGACGAGTTTTTCACCGCCATATTGAGTTGCATTCCCTTTATATATTGTCTCGGTTCAAAACTTTGAGCCTTCTTTCGTATATTAATTTGGCGAAATGCACGTCTCTCCTGAATATAAAGGATACCTCCCCGAAACGTTTGATATTTATTAACGATTCGCCCTTATAAATATTATTTTTGGACAAGAAACGGCGATTCTGCGCCCTAATGTTGCTGATATGAGCTTTCGCGATGGGAATGATTATTTTGTCCAGATATCGGAAACGACAAAAAATATTGCCTCTATCTTATTGTGGTAAATAAAGGATATTGTTTTCGACAAACGCATTGTTTGCTTACAATCAAGAAGCATTAGAATTTTACATTGAAGTATCTCATTTATTTAGACATAAGTTTACCCATATTCTTTTTACGTACCGAATCTTAACGAGTAAAATCACAGCAATGTCTTTATTGGAACATTACGTTCATATTTTTCCTGCAATTTTCTCACACGGTGTTGTATTTTCTCTTCTGTCACGTAATTCAGAAAATATACCTAAGAAGAGAGACGCAACTTTTAAGTCGCAGTAATGTCCACCGCTAGTAAATTCACTCAGTTAATACAACACACTTAGGGAAACAGGACAAGTAATTTCAGATGGGCGGGCCGATAGCCGCGCAGATCGCGCTGGCGTGCCTGTAAATCCTGTAAAGATTACTCTTATCGATATCCGCGTTAACATTACTTTGCGCCGCGACGTCTTTTATCCGGCAATTTATTACCCAGTAAGACAATCTGCGGAGCGCTGAATGGCGAGGAGCTAATGAACGTATCGGTTGCGGCGTCGGGTTACACTCGTTAGCCGGACTGATGCGGCTCCTACGCTCTATTGTCTCCTGGTACTCGTGCGGTTACGATCCGGGATTGTGGAGTTCAATTATTTGTGAAATTTAGATAATGGATGTTGGTTATTAGATGCTAGAGTTTGTGGCCCAGTGGTGTGCATTTCGAGTAGACATTTGCGTTGAAGTTCCGAGAGATATGGAAGTTTATTTATTCGCACTTGGTCTGTATTTTGAGTACCACTGAACTATATTCTATAATATTTTGGGTTAACGTTGATAATATCGTTTTGTTTGTTAAAGATGTTTACAGAGTATTCTTAATTAGTCCGTTAATAATAGTCAGCAGCAGTTTCCAATCATCCCGAGCTTTTATCGCGCTCAAAATCTTTACACGAGAACGTCCCCGCACTAAAACCAATATGACTAATCAATCTTCGCTCCGCCGAATGGAGTCACATTCAAAATCCATTCGAATGTCGACGCACCGGAGCGCTGGGAGCGGGTGAATGGAGACAGCACAGGTGACCGAATCGGAGGTGCTTCCAATTTGTCAGCCAACAAAACCGACCACCACCCCGTCAGTCAACGGGCGCTCCAACCAGCCAAAGAATGGAACGATGACGGCGCGCGAGATATATGCGACTCCGCCGCTCGACGATTAGGCGTGATGCCAACCCGACGGCCGCCGATGATTCACGAACGGGTTGAACGAACCATCCCGATCGTAGCAATTGTTTTCTCGGGCGGACACCAGCCAGCATGCGGGCTTGAATTTCGATTGGATAATTCGAGAATTGGACGCCTGGTTGATGCTATGATAGGTTCTTAATTGCTGGGGCTCGTGGTCCCCGGCGTCCGGGAGACGCTGTTGACACCAATTGCTGATGTTCCGACACGAATTGATTCGCCCGCGTTCAAGTGTTTCAGTGTTACTCGTGGTCGGAACTTGCAATTTTAGGCACGGTTTGAGATGAAATAAGCTACACGTAGGCCACCAGCAAATTGTACTTACTAAAGATATGTTATTAACAAATACTTTTTGATGAGTTGTTAGACATAAAATATGTTTGAGTCAAATTAAGAAGATAAAGAAGATACTGCGGAACAAAAAGGGATAGGTGGACCGTTATTGTAGTAGTAGAAATAGTAGTTTGTAGAATCCAGATTTTTGTACTTGTAGCGTTGTTTTCCGAATATATTCTAAATTTTAATCCCATAATTTCCCCCCTTTGCTAGACAATTGATTTTTTTAAGGTAGAGGGGAGGTCTGCTATCTATTGATAAAAGGAGACTTCCTTAACAGTTTTCCTAATATTCATGAGCTAAGGTCCTACTCATGGTCGTCTTTACGAAGACCGGAGCCCAGCAGAGACATAAAGACTTGTAACATGATGCCGGGCAATGATGACCTTTAGCATGATGAGAAGCAAGAACTAGTATCATTTGTGTGTCAATACCACTTACCTGTCTGTATAAGGCGGGTCGCATTGACCCCGCTGATAGCCTTAGAACGTGGCGTTGTACCTCATTATGGATATTGCGTGAGGAACCCACATGTCGCAGATAAAACAAATCTATACAGTAATGTGATCCAACCCACACTATCCACGTCTCATGAATCTGAGAGAATCTCAACCCTAAAGGAAGATTTCTGATGTTTAAATTTCTTTTGAGAAAATCGGTTGGTAAAATCGTTTTCAGAAAATAAATAATAAATATTGTAGTATTTTTTTGTACTTTATTGTTAACGGGGTTATATATGTATAGATTTCGAATTTATCTACTCTTTTAATCGACGGTTAAAATGAAGGAGGTTCTCAATTCGATACGTATACATATTTTGGATAATTTTTTTAACGAAAATTCAAACCCTACAAGCACAAAAATAGGGAATAATTGATTGTCCACTCACTGATTATACACTGAGTAGTGTGTAGCCTTATCGTCGGCTTTTTTTTTGTTAAAAAACACTTGTTATCGTAAGCATCGGTCTTGTGTTTATATCTGACATACACAAGTAAAAGTTATCGTAAATTCATCATACATACTTGCGTCTCTTCTGGATAGGAAGTTGTTTGCCTAAACACAATTCCCTGGTTTCTATATTGTGTTAAACGTAGCATAAAGTTACAGCATACATTTTCCTTCTGTTTTTGACACCACTAGGATTTCTAAAAGTAAAACCTATCGTTTTCTAGAGTAAAAATTCCGCTTTTACTACCACTAGTATGCCTAAATGTACTGCTTAAATGTACTGCCCAAATTTCTAGGTGTTACTTTAAAATCCCATTTTAAAACACTGGCGCCCAAATTTACACGTCTCCTGCCGTTGATGAAACGAACAAATGATTACAAAGTAGCAGACTATATTTATCTCATGCCAGGAGAAATCTCAATAGCAATTGGACCGATTTTATTTATTCTTTCACAGTTTAAAGGCCACATACTGATGTTGGACATGAACAAACTGCATATATTTATCGCGAATAAATATTCGAATACACTGCATTTGCTCAGTTTTTGGGTTTGATTGCGAAACCAGCTGGCAACACTCATCGCGCCGATGACATCGTTGTCAATTATTTGGCAGCGTCTCGCCGCATTCTGGGTCACAAAGACCAAGATCATTCGCCCCTCCAAAATCTAGATTCTGGACCTTTTGAGCCTCTAAGTAACGTTCAAATTGGAGTGCAGCGTCTAATCCGAAATTGGGGCGAGAATTACAAAGGAGTTAGCGGATAGAATTTACCTGATGGTTGCGATGGGTGTGGTTGTTCAGATGACTTAAGAAAATCACAGAAACTATTTCTAGTTTAGAACGGGAAAGATGTACAAACGAGGCTCACAATGTATTAGCTATAACAAGTTAGAACCGCATCCTTAGTCGCCTTGAACTCTGAATCAAAAAAATACACGAGAATCTCCCGAAACGTCAGACGCGCGGTCACCCCACACTTTCTTATAGTAGAATCGGACGGACAAAAAGCAAAACAATAATAAGCCCCAGACAAAAGTAGCTGAGGTCTGTAATCGAATATCTCCACCGATCGACGTTCCGATCTGCGTTCACGATCCCATCTGTATCCGATGGCCGCTGGTGTCCGTTTGATTTACGAACACTCGTTGCGAGGACGATAATGAGTTGCGCCCGCGCACCGACGATTATGAGCGGCCATCTTTAAATTAACAACAGTTGATTTGAAGTTGGAACGTTATGCTCGATTTTTGGCGGCTGGCCCGCTCGCTCGCCTTTGGTTTTGTTTATGGTTTATGAGAATGCTGAAGGCTCTTAATGAAGTAACTCTACAGAGAGAGAGAAAGTAAGTTAGTCAAAAGAACGCCGTAATGCAAGTGTCTCAAAAAGCTAAAATATAAATGAAAGAATACGTGTTGTGTTAAGTAAGCGTCATGATTTTAGATTTATTTAAGTACCGTGCATTTAACGACGTTGTTATTCGTCACTTAATAGGACGGAATAGGTTAATTTTATTGATAATTTAAGAATAAAAGCAAATCTGTAGCAACCAATCCACCAGGGGCATGGAAACACGAGAGCGTGGAACAAGCCAACTCCGTTGCAAAGTAAAGAGTCCCACAGGGATCTATTCTGGGTACCCTCTAGTATATCGGCTCGAAAATATTTTTTTTTTTTCCACATCTCCTGCTACTAAGTGTTGTATTTTTAGAAATAGACGGCGGACGCTTTGATTTCTATTTAGTTTTATCTTAACTTTAAATATGTTTAGTTTTTGTAGAAGAACCGCGCCTCGGAATGATTTTAATTATGTCTCTCAAAGTAGCAACAAGATAAAGTTACATCAAGTCCCTAGTTGCCTGTCCGGTTCTGTTTCCGGGAGGGTGATTAGGAAACAGACTCAAAAAATATTTTTTACACGGCTCTTTCTGATTATTAATACATATTCCGGAAGAAAATGTAGGTAAAACACTGACGGGTCTTGGAGTCTGACGCGAAATCTTACAAAAACACGGTGACGCGTTTCTGTTATTAAATAACGCACAATGTAATTTTTATTAATTGTGTGTTTACCACTGCCGACAAGCCGATTACAAGCAGCGGGTCCCATAACGAAAATTCATTAAGAAAGCACCATTAATTTCATTTCTCATCCAATGCAATGCCATTACTCTCATTCCGTACCAAAACAAACAAATCCTGCAATTATTCTGACCAAACAGCTATAGATACGGGCGCGGTTCGAGCGAATATGACCTCTGCTGGTTTAAAATTAACGTTCAGGGGGTCTGCATCAGCATTCGTGAGTTACTCTGGTTTCGCTGGAACAGCGTTTTGTGTTCCCGGCCAAGGGAAATGAATCCCTTTTGTTTCAGCAGTAGGGTCGACGTCAACATTTTTGTTATTGCCAAGAATCCTGATCCCTAGGTTTGATGCTCCCGAAATTCTCAAGATATTGAAAGATTAGCCGTGGGTTGGTGCAGGATGTCCCCATAAATAATACATTGGAGGGGACCAGTGATGGATTGTCTGTCTGTCTATCCGCATTCTATTAGTCGGAATTCTTAAAGGGTGGCTCTTAGGGTGCTTTGCTATTATTAGGAGCAACCAATGTTAGTTTGGGAAGTGATACT
>DWNJ01002043.1:0-11041 GCA_018250275.1 Udranomia eurus
AACAATGGTTTTATAAGCACCGCGTATACAGTGGTACATATGTTTTCTTGGCGTGGAAAGTATATTTTTGCATAAAATAGACTATTAATATTATTTAATAAGCAACGCAGACGAAGTCGAAAGTATCAGCTAGTATTAAAAAACACTGTTTCTTTCCTATAGAAATATAGGACCACAAGGTAGTTTCATTGTAATTATATCGTGAAACGCATGTTCTATCCCTTATCCCTTTACAGCACTTATATTTAACGTTTTACATGATTTTATTTAATTTGCATTAAACTTAATCCTTTGTGATACCCTTTGGTTTTCATCTTAAGACGAAAAGGTTGATTGAATACGCTCTACGTAGAGACGACTGAAGGCTGTATAATCGTTGGCATCACTACTACCAGGCTAGTCCTGCTGCATAGCTTTAGTACATGTATTATTATGCTCCGGCTTAAGGAATTTAATTATATCCATTAACAATATATACACATATTAATAGTCTCTCGTAATGATATAACATTCATATATCATCCCCTCGAGGATCTAGTTGGAACATAACACTTTACTTAACTAAGCAGGATATATTTAGCAGGATTTATATAGCGAGATGACACATTGTATTGTAAAATCTTATTTTCTTATTAAAGATTCGTTCACATAATTATCTTTATTACATTAACCAGGCGTGTCATAGAACAAAAAGTGTTAGGTTTTTAAGCCGATCCGGTCAGAATCGCTATTAAATTATTATGACGTTTTAATTTATTTTGATATGTTACAGGATATAATATGTATAATTGCAGCAAAAACTGATTTTTGTAATCTACATAATTGCCTATCTTTACATATTATTTGTATCTAAGAGTTGTTGTTATATAACTGCTCACAGGTGTAAGGTACATTTTTAAATATAAATTACATATTACTTTTAAAGAATATCATGTTAATGTACTATAAATATATCTTTTATTATCGTTGAAACACTTAGAGACTGTTTAAATTTACTCTCAATATTAAGGCTTCTAGGGCGTTTTGGACGCCATCTAGCGTATGATAGCCGAACTTAAATGTTATCTTAAATTATTGTCCATACATACAGAACGAAAAATTATCGCAGGCTTCTGTCATACCATGTAGGACGATTTTATTAAAACAAAACTACAATATTAAGAAAGTAATCGTAAATAATAATATATGCAGCGCTTCAAATTAACACTCAAAACGTAAAATGAGTTTTGTACGCGGTACAAAAGCGTTTAATTAAAGTTAACATAACTTTAATTGTCAATGTCAGTTTTCCAAGTTATTTCGCTTGTCGACAGATGGCGCAACGTTCGTTGGTAAAACAGATTAAGGCTTTGTCACTGTTAATTAACGTCAAATCGTACTTGATCGCATAACTATCTCCTTATTTTTGGTAATCTGAACCAAAGATAGCTGTTGCAAAGAAATTCGTATTCCCAGTGAGTGTTTGTCGTGTTGTGTCGTGTATCGTGTAAGTGAGAGGTTGTGTTCAGTTCGGCGGCGCGCGCGGTCGGTAAAGCAGGCGCCTCGGTCCGGTGGGCGAGCGGGCGACACGCAAGCGCTACAGGTAGGTTAACATTCACGCTCTGTCGCATTTGGTGGTCCTGTGGCCTGTGCGCACTCGACGCGGCCCTACCGCCACACCGATACAGCACGCGATAGACGAAATGCCCGAGGATCTGTGACCGGTGACTGTGTGAGTGATCCTAACGAGTGTCTGTTGCGTCAAGTGATTGTGATATGACGAGGACGAGCGCGGGCGCCTGATAGTGCCACAGCAGCGGACCTTAACGGTAAATTTTGTTTCTTCTCGATGTTTACTCTCCGGTCAGGTGACTGTGCAATCTAAGAGAAGTAGGGCCCGAATCCATGTGTTGTACAGTATTAAGCGCTTTGTTCCACATTCGTGCGCTGCACAGTATGCTTCCACGTAGCCCCTCGCGGTGTTTACCCGTGAATTATGACACCGATAGATGATGCTAGCGAGACTGGAGCCGAACCTTGTAAGTCAACGTTATAATAGTCAAAGAGAGACTTGTGAATTTTGTCAAGTAACATTCCTGACTCGGCCATCGAATTTACCGTTGGAGAAGAAAGTCTGTTAAGAGAACGCAGTACTAGCAGTGAGATGAAATAGTTTGCGCTTATTCTCACCCGACTGTCTTATTGGAAGAGCAAAATATCATAACCTGTTTCACTGTATTAGTAAGTAATATAAAAAGAGCGGCTTTAATTGATTTCTTGGAATTCTCGTGAGTCTTGTGTCATCTTCGCACATCCAGTCCATAATCACGTAAGGTACCTTCGTAATTAATTTTCAATCTGTTGTCCCGTGCGTTGATGACACTTCTTCGTTGTGTGATAAATTATTATAAATTCTCGACACTGCTGCTGACGGCCGCTCGTATATAATAGAACAATGATATCCCAATTTCCCAATTCCCATAGAAAGTTGTAAACAACTCGAGTCCCGGGCGTCATTGGTTATTCATATCGCAGTTTGACGTGTTAAGCATCAATAACAATAAAACCGATATTAATTAAAATACCTTTATGATGAGGTATCCGTTGCATTATTTAAACGGAGTTTCATAACTTTCGTGTATTTGATGTTTTACTTAATGAGCATTAATTCATGCATTATTTCGGGTTGCTGAAGTACTCGAAATATGGAACACCTTAGTTGTAAGTTTTGCGATACATTCTTAGTTGTTATTCTTATAGACAAGTCAAAATAGAAATACTATTGAGGAACATATTCCGTCGAAGGGGAACTCAGTTATATTTCGGTTAAATGTTATTGCAAAATGGAGTCCATTGGTAACACTTCTTGCACCCCATGCTCAGCCCAGGTGTTTCGGTCTGTTGAGTATAATAGCCAGTATCTGTTCTAGGCGAGATCATAAAGATGATACGTACTTACGAACAAATATACATACTTTATAATATACATCAAGAAGATAAAAGTAACCAATGTATATACAAAAAATTAATGAAGTGAGAGCAATATAAGGCCTGTCGAGTTAGCTGTTTTCATGTTACAAATAAGCAAAAAGGTAGACCTCCCATGATGGAAAACACTGGTTTTTACCGTGTAAGCAATATTATTTCCTAATGGTTTTCTTGTTTGAAAATCGTTCTCACGTGGCTCTTATTATTTTATTATTGACTTGGCTCCAACCGGGTGGTAGTTTATAGACGCGGAAATGTCTATATTAATTGTTAAGAGATGTATGTAGATAGTAATTTTGTCTATAGAATATATATATAGAATAAAAATGGCGTTTGGCTTAAAACAGGAGGAATTTAGAGGGGATTGGGTTGGTGTGGCTTAATAACATTACATGTATTCAACCTTACACTCACAGATATAAAACCAATTTTATATTGATAAATATATAAAATACAATTTACCTTATTCTAGTGACGAGAGCATCATCTTCTCGTTCATTTACATACATCGATCACAGACACGCTCAATTAATAGCTGAAATACAAAAAAATCCAATAACAGTATTCCGGCAAATAAATTTGTCTATAATCTACATAATATATACATATATCTATACTATTAACAAATTGATGAAATCTAATAAATAGTTCGATGTAATAATCACAAAATATTGATTTAACCCCCATACAAAAGACTTCAACGAGTAAGGAGGAAAGTCTACAACCCTGCACATACGAGTAAAATGTCTAAAAAAAGTAAAACACATCAAATAACATTTTGCAATAAAAGAAAATTAAAATAGTATCTACTCATATTTGTTGAGAGCCGCGAACCCTTACGAGGTGCATTGAAACCTACTAAGTATTGAATGAGTTTTATACATATCTCTAGTAATATTCTCGTGTGAACGATTAACCACAAACGCGCCAATTAACGAAGTCTGTTCTAGTTGTAATACGGCTAATACGTAGGCCTACCTGTTCCGATCTGTATCACACTTGCAAGTTCATTTATCAAGTTACGCTAAGCTTAATGCGACATGCGGTTGCAATAACTTGGAAGCTAACATTCTGCGGGTTTTAATTTATAGCCCTTTATTGTGATACAATTATACAACAAGTACCAATAGATTTTAACAAAATCCACCTGTGCCCTCCTTTATGTCAACTTCGATTCTTCACGAAATTAAAAACAGGTTTCGTAAAAAAACATTCAGTATGAAATATATTCCCTTTCTTAAATCGACATAGAAACGTGATTGGCTTCTTTGACCTGTAGGTACAAGGCACTAGGATGTTAGCTCAAGGATGTTCTGAACATTATGTATAATGATGATTACATTACATACCTATTTATTGGTTGCCTTGAGAGATCAATATTTAATATATTTTACTGTAAGGTGAGACATTTTACGGGCTGTCGATGTTATTACCTAACGCATAACGCATATTTGTAAATAAACTAGCTGACCCGGCGCACTTCGTACACTCACAACTTTTTTTTATTTATGAACCGATTTTTATGAAACAAATACTGAATGTTAAGTGTAGCTTATCACAATACATCAGTCAACCAACGGCATACAAATCGAATCAGCCACGTCTGAGATCAGCGTGCACAAACACACGGACAAATATTCTAAAAAAAATTGGTTGTATTCTTAAATAAAAATCCCTAAAAATGGTTTTTACTTAGATATCTTCCATGTAAATCAATCACTTACAGGTTTATTATAGATATAGCAATACATTTGAACCTTTAAAATTGGGTTTTAAATAACAAAGTCAATAATTTTTATGTTAACTGATATTGTAATATAATAAATATAACACTTTATGTTTAGTCTTTTTTAACACAAAAGTTCTGGGTATTGCCTATATTAAAATTTTATGCTAATCTGTCTCATCCATACATAGTATAAATTATTTTGAATGCAATACCAACTACAATTTCATATAAACACAAGTGGATCCGCTGTCACATGATGGTGGCAAAACGTAATCCTTAATGTGAAGTTAATGCTATGGGGTCATAAAACCCGTTAACTATGCACCTGTCGGTCGATTAAATTTTACTTTTTCCTTTTGTAAGTTATCCGATACAAAGTTACATTCAGAAGTCAAGGCAATCTTTTTAAACGTAGTGAGATCGGTTTTGAATTCATAGTTTATTAATTTCCTGTTACATCTTAACTAGTATAAACGTCGAGAAATCATAATCAAACATATTGTTGAAAAAGTACACGGTAATTTTATAGGTTTTCAAGCCTTGTAATTTGAGAGGGTTTATACTATATAATCGCATAGTTTTTGACCTACTTACAGGATAAATTCTAGTATAAGGATTTTACGTCCTACCATCGTTTCAGCATGACCAACAAACTCTTGAAAAAAGATCAAGATAATACATGCGTACATAAATCAAAGGCAAATAAAGCCGAAGAATCATTTTCCCAACACTTTGTACATAATCGAACAATACTAAGAATCACTGAATGAATGGAAGTCAATGAGAATCGTGGAATTCTTCGGTTCAATTTAATGGTATTCAACTTTCACTGGAGAGGGTCGCATCCGCACGCGAGGTCAAATATGCATTAATCGTTGCTTCGACGCCGCCGATCGGCTGTTCTACGTGACTTGAAAAGTGTCAAGTTCATGAGCAATGTCAATCTGATTTTGTAGAATCACTCTAGCTTGAAACGTAGATAGACGTGATAGGTAGGGTTTATTTACGAGGTGTTTCATTATAATCGTTGTCCATAAATAACAAATTTATTGTTTAAGTTGCAGTCATCACTTCAAGCATTACAATTTTCCGCACTTGTGTCGGCTTCACCTACAGGAGTACCTGTTAGGCTATGGTAGGCCGGGAGAAAAAACCTGGCGGAAAAAAACTTCCAGCATTCTTTTAAAAATACGACTACGATAAATAAATCTACAGCATGATTTTGGTCCGATACTGAATTCACGGGACAGCGACCGTTTGTGTCAGTATTAGTTCACTATCATCTTTATACAAAATCAAATGAATTTATGAATGGGGCATAGAAACAGCCTAGTGGAGTTTAATTTTCGGAGTTAGTTCTCTATTACCGAATTTAGGTGTTATGGGCGAAACATGTCTTGTGGAAGGAATGTTTGCGTTGGTGTGGCCTGGTGATGGAAGACTTTATGAGATACATTCCTACTTCGTCCTCAGGGACATTTGTTACAAAGTTCAGCAAGTACTTTAGATCTATTTAGTTAATGAATGAACTTGTAAGGTAACTGTTTATTTCCGAGTCAAACATGACATTCACGCAAGCAGACATTCAAGCGAGGTTCTTAATTTATATGAATAAATTAAACATTACCAACTTTCTTATTCAATTTTTAGAATAACTTTGCTGATCAATTTTCGAAGCCGTCATACTTTATCTCTTGCTGTCGCTGTCACTATTTTATCATTAAATTTGTCTGATAGATACATTTTGTTTTAATGCACTGTTGAATATTTAGATTTACTTTCAGAGATGCTTTTTTCGTTACACTGGAGAATGGAGATTAGGAGTGTCTTATGCTTAAAAATAATAGATTCTAAAACTCATAACAATTGTGCTAGTGTAGAAAAACACTAAGTCATATCACTCATAACTTTTCGTATGCTTACGCCACCCAAAAACCAACCAACCTGTTAACTGTTTTTAACCTGTTAAATCCAATAAATAGCCGCTCATTTTGTAACCTGTTGCGCCCTAACGCTCCTCAATATATATATATATTATATTTTTAAAAAGTTTTTGCTTCGTATTACGATAAATAAACTTACAACCTAATAAAGCCGTTGCAAAATGTAAATGACATTCAACGTTCAATTTCTCTTCCTAAATGCCACCTTTGTCATGAAATAACAAGGAAAAAACAAGCGAAATTGAATAAAAGCGAAATGTTTTTACGTGTATTCAATAGATTTTTACAATTAACTGGCAGACAGTTGTGACATTTAAATCGCAAAGTGCAGATAAGTCATTATGTTTTTACTTGATATTATCTTTATAGCTTTGGGCATTTATATTTACCGAAACCGAGCAGACACGTTGATATAACGTTGCAAAACTGTACGAAACAATCTTGTATAGATATTAGAAAATGAAAAAATATGACTGTAATACGTGCAATCTCCCTGATCACCTTAGTTAGCTCTTTGCAATAGGGCAATATTAAACTAGCGATATTTACACGAGACATAATAATGAAGAGACAAGCACAGTATGTGACATCAGTTAAGTTACTCCCGAAGTATTCAGCATACAACTAAATAAATCGCAAAGAATCAATATCTGTCGAGACAATCTAAATCTCAGCCACAATTGTGTTTATTGCGTATGTTATTCTGGTAATCATACGTTTTAAACATTTAGTTAGAATTCGCGATTATATTCAAAAATGTTGTAAATACATTATTTGGCCATAAATTATGATAAAACGTCTACAATATTTCATCTCATTTTTAAAGTCCGCACTTATACGATTATAATACACCAAATTACTAGTCAATATGCCTTTTACTTATCACAGTAAGTTATGTATTTTTTACTTTTACCTATGAAGTTATAAGCGAAATCTTTTAATTGGCCTTATGTATTGGTATCCCTTATTATCATAGTATTGTATCTAGCTGTAAGTTTTCCTTAAATTAAACAAATTAAGTATATGGCATATCCTTTGTTGTGTTGTCGGGCTTAATGTCATATTACACATTCAGTAATACGACCGCAGTGTTCACGATGATGCCTTATAAGTGCAGCGTAAGATCAATACGCGATCATTCTATTCACACTGTAGTAGAAAATAGTTCGGATTGAGTGACGCCATCCCATGTTAATGTCTACATTTGTCTATTATATCTTCTTACGGAAAAGTCAGTTTTTATAGTATTTTTTAATAAAATTCATTACAGTTTGCATATTTCTTTTTAATGTAAATAAATATTACTATACAAAACAAGGTATATGAAAACAAAGTACTACGCAAATAGAAAAAAAGGCCCTTTAGAAGCATATACTTTCACCGATTACGTGAAATGTAGATAAGAAAGGAAAACCTTTTCTTAAAACTACTTCTAGAACCACTTTTACGAGCTAAAATGGCTGTTTTTACTCCGGTAATACGATTATTTAATTTTATTACAAGACCGCGTCATGTAACCGTGTACTTTGTGGTGCCATTTCACGCAATTTTCTCGTACGCCAAAAGGTCACACAATTAAAGTCATGACACTGCATCAGATATGTCTTTCGCATTACATATGTTTTGTTATAATGAATTGAATTTAGCGGCTTAATCAAGAATCAAAAGTTTATTCTTTTTGTGTCTCGGAGGTAGCAAACGAGCATGCAGTCCACCTGATGGTAAGTGGTTACTGCCCAAAGACATCTGTAATCAACCAAGACAGGACGAAGTTCTTTCTTAGGTCGACGACAAATGTGTTGCTACCCCTGAGGATTTAGTTGAAACGCCTCGGTTAAGTATGTCTCCCTGACCACAAACTTCAAACCACAACACAGCAGCAAGCATACTGCTGTTATAAGGCAGAAATAGGTGTAGCGATTGTCCCTCCGGAGTCGAACCATTAAAGTTTATACCACCTACATTCATTAAAAGGTACAAATGACATAATGAACGTCAAGCAAAATGTTTCAGCATCCTTACATTCCCAGGCTATGGTAGACGGGAGAAAAAAATCAGTTGTGAATAAGCTAAAAGGTGGGGGAACTCTTCGAAGGTCGTCAACGGTGGTATTGTCGCCATCTGGGGATCATCGTCAACGTTTTACGGTAGAAGAACTGAGTTGCGAGACTAGGTATTTTTACAAGTTGTGTTTTTGATGGCATTCTTATTTCTGCCTTATATTTGTAGTATTCGGTCAGGGCGCTAACATACTAGTTCTACCTAATCGCAGTAGAGTCCATATTCGAGGATACACAGCATTGTCACTCCTCAGGACTTAGATAACATTTCTCTTCATGTATACCGTAGTTAAATATAAGTAAGTCATATGTCGAAAATCTTAAATATTTTAATTTGTTATTGAGTAATAAATTTATATAAATAGTAATAATAATATAACTGTAATTGTAATAAATAAACACAATCGTGTCGAAACGTTAAGCGTGCCAGTTTCATAAAGCGTTTATAGAAAAAAGACAAGACTGTTTCACGTAAGAATATGTTATCTGTGAAATGCGCGTCATCATTTTTCTGAGGCTCTGTTGACACAAGATATTCTAGTCAACATACTAGTTGGTTAACGAGGTTGCAAGATATATACTTAAATGATGTATCACGTAATAGGAACTAGTAAAATAACGTTGAGTCCATCTGATAATAAATTGTCAACATAATACTACATAATACGTGTATGTTCTGCAACTGCAAGATATTCTGAAGGGCATTTTTTTTAGTTTTTAACCGACTTAAATAATGGAGGTTATCAATTCAAAATATACTTTTTTGCAAAGAATTGTTGATGGCTTAAAGAGAGTCACAATTTAATTAATGTCGATTTTGTATTTTAGTTAGCAAATTTCCATACGATGGAAATAATAATATTACGAAACACCACCGTGTATTAGATCATGTTCGGATAAGTTTTGATGGTACTCAGTGGTACACAAGGTATTGGGTACTGTAACTGGCCTGCAGATAACTTTCAGTATTGATTGAAGTACTCTGCAATTACGGTACTTTCTGCTATACGCCTATTTGTCGAAGCGAAAAACGTGTGTACACACATAACTTTTACTGCACGTACTATTGTTTAGAAGAAATTATGACGCATTGTGCATTTGTATGGCTGTATTATCGAATATCGAATTAATTTTCCATAACGCAAGTCATTAAATATTTGATTTGAATGCAATTGCTGTCTTAATACCTACTGATAGTCTTACTTTCATCGCGTATCTTGAAGGTGGTAGAACTATTCGCGGTTTGACTCCCGAGGCCTCAATGCCACACCTATTTCTGATTAATAACACTACTATTCTTGAGACTTAACCGAGATGTTCCATTCCATTCCATCACGAATGCTGGTTAAACTTATTTAGATGTAATGGTGTAACCACACACTCATGTTTATTTTTACAACTTGTTCAGAAAGTGCTAATTTTACATTGTTCTGTTTAACTTTCTTAGTTTGCAATCTTGTGTCACTCGTCTTTGTTTTCACACAGAATCAATATTCAAGATGAAACCCCAGGTCGGTAAACTTAGAAAGCTTTGTTATGCACCTTATCCGAAATCAGAAAGTAAATTACTTAATAATGTATATCACATAACAGTTGTATAAATAAAACATACGTCACTAGTGTGGATTTCATTTATTTATTTTGCACAGTGAATATAGCTGCGATAATGAATATCTTTCTCTCTACTGTTGGACGAGATGATTAAAGAAATTTATTGGATTTATTATTCAGCCATAGTTATAAATTTATAATGAATAATAGTAAATGTAGTTAAAAAAACTTAAAACACGTTTTCCAGTCCTATCATCAGACTAACTCAATGGGACTCAATAATAATCATACGTCCTCGTCATCAGGAAAAATTTACGGAATTGACAGAATATGTTAAAACGCATGTAAATAGCCCAAACTCGATATGTTTATTAGTAGACAGTCCAAGGTTCCTTCAGCGACCTTCCAATTCCATCATCAGACCAGCTCAATGATACCATAATTTTGTATTGTCATCCAATCTACATGATGATACAACAATTAGAAGTGCATATGATTTAGATTCTTAGATTTTATATATTATGTATATTATTATTAGTTTTACCTTAGTGCCTACCACATACTCTCGCCATCACCCAGTATGCCGTTAGGCATTAAGTTTGCTCTTTGTAACCATATTTATAGGTTCAAAAAGTTAAATAAATAAAAAAAAATTATGACGTAGCAAATTTGTTCTTGTTTACATTTATAGCATGTATAATTTATTTACCTGCAGGGCGGTAATGCTATTGTGATAGATTTCAGGTAGTTTCTGGTTAGACTGGTTAACCGTTTTAATTTCAAAACATTAC
>DWNJ01002044.1:0-11040 GCA_018250275.1 Udranomia eurus
ACTAAAGCGAGAGTGCGTCAAATGCATTACGTTGCAATTCGCACAAACGCTGAGCTGTTCGGTGTAACTCCGAACAAATACATTTTCTTTCTAGTATTCATATATTATGAAACGTGTTCTAAGGATAAGATACCTGTAATTATTAATCATAAGACAGTTTTACACCACACCTAGAATTCTCTAGTATTATCTAGAGAGGCATGCACAAATGTACAAAATTACATTACCGGGAAATGTAATTAAAGTGAAGTAGTTTCATGTGTACGCTTTTCTGCAATTTTCCACTAGGAACTCGTAAAAGTCTATCGAAGAATCAATACACTCCTCCAATTTGGAAGAGTAACTATTACACGAGGATGTAAGGCTCTGTTCAATAAGAAGCGAATTTTCTTCAAATGCGCTAACAATACGAATCGCCTTTTTGACCGCTATAACAATTCGGGTAAGGACTTTTATACTTTTACCAATAAAGTATCGATTTAAATATTAGTAATTTGTCAATAGTACCATTGAGCTGATTGAATACTCGAAGGAAGTGTTATGGTGTTTGAGTTTGTCTCAATTGTCATGAGATGCACTCTACCGAATTTTATACGTAGTATGTTTTGTCTTGCTTTTTAAACTCTTGCAACTCAATTATTAAAACTTTTACCCAATCCGACGATTACAGATTATAATTATCATAACACTTGATTTTAAAATTCATACATATAGCTTACCCAATATCAAGTTTCTAATAAATACATGATCTACAATTACAACACGCGTGTATTTGGGCACAAATTTATTCTTCTAGATATTTATCTAGATACTACAATATTTTCAAATTCAAACATACAGGTCTCCGCATATTACGAATTTGTTATGAAATTAAACTTTCAAATATATAGTAGACCATTTTGTATAATACTCTATCAATTTAATTAGGTTTCTAACCAAGATAGCAAAATAACCACATAATATCCCACACATATCACAGTACAATACGTGTGTATTTGCACGTAGCTTTATGCTTCTAGATAAATTACTCTCGCTCGTGTACCCGCTGAATAACGGATGATGCCAAAAATATTTTCCTTCGAAACGTCACCATGAAAATATTGAATAAAAAATGTTACCCGCACCCCATCTTACAAGGTAGTTTCTTAAGGCAAGCATGTGGAAGGTTTTAAAAAATTGAAAAAAATGTGATTTGATGTTAATTCGATTCGATCTCATACGGTTCCAACTTCTCATATACATCGATAGTAAATTATAATGAACAGATATCGATCACAAGATCTTTGTTGCTATTAACTACCTTAAGATGCCTGGCTACTGGCTTGCTGGCTGAATACCTTCGTATGGACGGCTGGTTACTGGCTACTGGCTGGTTAGCTGCTAGGCTGGTTACTGGCCGACTAGCTGGCTGGCTGTCTACCTACCTATTACTGTGCAAAGTATTTTAATCAGTGAGTTTGAAAAACTTGGAAAATACTCTGTTATTGTAATTCTACCGCCTGTTTTGTGGCATTAAGTTTTTCTTCGTCACTTCAATTTGCTTCAAGTTATTTTAAACGTTTATATGTGTGTACTTTCGAGGCGGTTATTACTGTATGGTCTTAAGAAATTTACGATAAAGTCCAGCTAAACTATATTTTATATTTGGTACAAAATATCTCTCACAATATTGGAAATTCTGTCTGAGGTCGAAAACTGAAACGTTGCTACCCCTGTAAACTAAATTAGAGCACCTCGTTAAATTTCGTTCTAACTAGAACAGATTTAGACAGCCGACTGCTTTTATAGAAGATAATCTTTGTCGTGTTAAGTATTATACGGGTTAATGACAGTAAATAATTTTAACAGTAAAAATAAGAAAAATAAGAGCTTCTTGAGTCGAATTATATCAACGCTTTTACCGTCTATATAGGTGTAAGTTGTTCTGCTGAATAACGAATGTTACTTAAAAAATTCTTTCTCGGAACGTTTCAGTTCTCGTTGAAAAGTTGATGAAAACCTAGAAATGCGAGATGAGAGTTGATTGTGTACTCTAAAATAGCATGTATTTTTAAACAACAGAGCAACAAACGAACAGTCAACATAGTTTTGAAAAGTTAATGCTACGTTCTCGAGAACTGCAAATAAAAAGGATATGTTTATACAAACTCACAACTGTGCCCTGACAACAGATGTTTAATTATAACACACAACACAAATTATATTTAAGTTAATACTTAATATTAAAGACAAACAATGGATACTTAGTAATAAAAATGTTACTCAATAAAATAGACACAGAATCGTACGGCTGCAGCTGTTCTTTTTTAATGTATGATTAATTAAATAATTATTTATTTATAATGTGATCATCCCACTGATTACACGTTTAATGTCGAATACATTAAATAACGTGTAGATTAAACTAGGTGTAAAATCACAAGACTACTATTCGTTTCATTCATGTAAGATTATTGACCATGTGAAAATCCCACTGTGAGATTGTACGTTTAAAGTCAAATACATATAAAACCTGAGCACAGTATACGCTGACAACAAATTGAAAGAGTAGTGACAACTCTGTCGAAAGCATAAATATGCCTGTTATATAACAGTTGCAGAATATTTTCAACGAAAACAATACATAAAAAATATTACAAAGAATTGAACGTGCAGTTTACTGATCACGGAGAATACAAATATTGGGTTACCTACCGACAACAATGGCCCTAAAGAACAAAATGGGAATGCACACGTATGAAGAATTTATACAGAGTGAAAGACCGACTGAATATCAAATTAAATTTTAAAAAATACTGCTTCGCAACTTACTTGTATTGATTCCTACAGCCGTTACCTATTTCCTTCTAAGATGAAATGAGATGACGAGGGAAAGGGATGAAATGAAATGAAGTAAAATGAATATAATTGATTGTTATTCGTTTCATAAATAAGAGGTACGTTTTTTGTACATCCACAACATTTTATGATAATCAGGTATGCAAATGTGACAAAAAAATCATGTTGCATTTATAATACTCGATAGGATTTTATTGTATTGTCCAAACAACAAATTCACAGTCATGTCATTATTGTCAGATCAAAACTAATAATAGAAAATGGCGTAAAGCGCTCATACGTATTTATACATTTTTCTAGAATTACATGGTACTGTTTAAACAACACATTCTTTTGTCAGATTAAAACTTACGACAAATAACAAAAATGGCGTAAAATGGATAAATAAGGAGGCCATACGCATTTATAATATCAACTTGTATAACGTTGTACTGTCCAAACGATGTCCACTTGTGTCAGAACTAACGACAAATGACAAAAAATGGTATAAAGAGGCCATACACATCTATAATATCATACCTTGTACTGTAGAAACAATGTCCACTTGTGTCAAAACTAACGACAAATGACAAAAAATGGTGTAAAATCGCGTAAAGCGGATGTATGCGGACAGTGTGTATACGGTTAAATGCCTGTCCTGTGTTGATTGCTTTCATCACCCGGGGACCACGAGTCAACAGATTAGTTGACTATAGTTCTGTATACGCATAACCTACAATATAAGGTCAATAGAGTTATGTATTCCAGTTTTTTTAACTCAGGCACGCCCCTCCAGTAAACAAAATTATTTTAATGTGTGAAATGTGTGAAAAACTGAATATTTATTACAATCTGTTGGCTATTTTTCTTTAAACTCAGACTCGTTCGTGCTCTAATTGGTCAATTAATTGGGAGATGGGTCATGTCAGAAATGTATAAAGCAAATGCAGGAATTGTATGTCTTGTCAATTTACTTATGCACTGATTGGTCAACAAATTTGCAGTTTGCGTCAAAATGATATTGGTGGGTAAAGACTTTGGAGCGGTGTGCATTTTTATATAAAAAAATGTCACGCAAGCTAATAGAGTTATGTTATGAAGGTGATAGAACATTTTGTGGTTCGACTCTGCAAGCACCGCCTTGTTCAAACAGCGGATGTTGTTTATTTCTTTGTTTGAAGAGTAAGGGTGACACACTTAACCGCGTTAGAACCTCAGGTAGCATGGCATTTGTGTTTCTACTAAGAAATAGTCCTAAGAGAACCTTAACTACCTTCAAAACTCTTAAAATAATATAAATACTTTAATACAATAATAACCTTTTCGCCCAGTCCGAGTAAATAATTTTTATTATGGTAAAATCCTATTCGATGGAGAAAATATATCGAAATCGTGGATGCTAACATATCGAAATACACCTCTATACGATCTCTACAACATAACTAAATTCGATACCTGTTCCGGCACTCTTAACACATGGCAACCACGAACAGGAAACTCTACTGGACTGTTTTTCACCTTTATCTTTAGAACATAAAAAATAAATAGACATAAACAATACGAATATCGCATTTCTCTGTGGAATCGTTAATTCTAACAAAAGCCGTATCCGTCGACTGCGCATCATTATCGTAGATACAGAAATGATGGATTAAACGTATTCACGCGTATTGTACGTCATTCACGTCTTTGCCATCATGGCATGTTGCCGCTAACGAGGACTTGTAACAACGTGACGTCATGCCAGCCAGAGCAATGACGTCATAACTCAGAACTTGGACAAAGGATGACTTGACTGATGAGCACTGCATCACTGGAACTAGGCTGTTTAGCGACGTGTAGTTGAAGTAAGCTCGTCACGAGATGCAAATGGCCGCGTGTCACTCAACACAACTGTAATGTCACTCCGCTTAATTGCATTGTCTATCACTGAGTTCCTCCCACTTATGTGTTTATTAAACATTTTATTACTTTTTACTAGCTGCCCCGGCGTACTTCGTATCGCTTCAGAATTATCCTGTGCTCATCCTCATCGTTCAGCTTATGCTTTTAACATAGCGCCAGTTAATAAACAAATGATTCGCAATAGAAATATATTGCGACGATTTTTTTAAATTAGTTTACAAAGTTTCATGATAATCGGTTGAGTAGTTTTGGCGTGAAAGCGTATCAAACACACATTCACACTTATATTATTAGTAGGGATATTTTTTATTTCATCGAACATTACATAGTAAATAGTTACGCAGTGCAAGTACACTGCGTAACTATGCGTATATTGAGTGACTTATTATTTCTTCTCATCCTACCTACTATCTCAGTGCTCGTATTGTTAAGTAACTTTCGTCAAATACGAGTGCTTCGTGAAGAACACATTTCGCAACGGTCGTAAAGATCTTGGTTATTCCATGCAAATATATTTTTACTGCATAATGCATACCAAAGCAGTAACTGTTATGCTTTTTAAAATAGGATGCGGAGGAAATTCTGTTTCCGTACGAATAATAAAAAATGCATTATTAATGTATTGTGCAGTAATTTCGTATGAAATGCTTAAATCGGCAATCTAGTGACAGTATATGTCAATAAAAGTAATAATAATGGCCGAAACGTTGATGCTTAGGTATACCCGCGGCTCCGCCCGAGAGTGGCGTAATGCACACCATTCATCCGTTAGTGGGTTCGAGTCCCACATAACCCTCCCGCAGGCCCTTGTGGCTGAAGGGTATTCGTGGGGATTTCCTGGTTAAAAAAAAAAATAATATAAGTATATTTCTAATCTTGTTCTTAGAACTCCCTGACATCGGATAGAGTCCTTCTGGAAATAATTGGTGGAATATATGATTCTTAACAATTTTCATAATAGCTGAATAATATAAATCATTTCTTACAATAGAATACTAAGTTGGGACCAAATTATATTCCCAATTCGTTCATGTATGATGAATAAATAATAGTTTTGTACTTAAACGCGGTCTTGGTGAATAATTAGTTGGTACTTAATACAACAAAGAGCGAATTGTAAAAATAGAGGAGGCATTCCTATTAATAGTCGTATAATATTTTATGAGGAACGTAATTGAAAAGTGAGATTTATATACCAGAAATTCAAAAAATGAACCTATTTTGCATGTATTCACTCACTATTCATATGACTGTACTATTGTTGGATATATTTTATTAAAAAGACATCGATGATCATCTGTATAACGTAAATATATTTTACGACGAAAATATTACTGCTCTGTATTTGAGAACAGGATGCAACTTCACCTGCGACGAAATAAATGTACACTGTGCAAGCAGCACAATACTCAACAGATGTAAATCTTTGCAATAATATAAAAAAGTCTGCTTTGAACGTCGGAAATAAGCCATTTGCATGGTACTTATTAAGGATATTACAATAAATTATTCATTACTACGTTACACCAATTGAAAATTCAGTACAAAGTAAACAACTCGCTATTATTTCAGACCAAAATATATAGGAAATTGAATTTCTATCGTGGAGAGTCTCCGTCATCTAATAACGGGATCTAGATTTTTTCAATATAATGCTCTGTTTCGCGAAAATGTAAAAACCTGTTCGTAAATATGTAAGCTGAGTGACGTGAATGTATCCAAAATGCTCAATGGGGCAGTGTGGGCCAGCGTACAGAGGTTTCTACTTGATTGGAAGTAAAACTGGGAGTTCTACTAAAATTCATGTGTCATCTTCATAACTTAAATTTATTAAATGAATTTGTATTATAATCAACTACTTTTTGATACTTAATAAGAATAAAAATAAACGTATTTACATTCAAATAAAATGCAATTCACATAGGCATAGTTTAAAACTTTTTTGAAGTGGAACTACCTATGGGAGGGTAAACCGCTACGTAACGCGTTACGGCGCCAGTCTGTCTGGCTTCCCTTTCTCTCACGAATAAGTCAGGGGCAGGCAGGGTCCTCCCCTCTCACTCTAACCCAGCCTCGCGCTAGCCGTATTTCGGACAGCGTTTCTCTCCTCTCTTCGCATGACTCAATGTTTAGTGTATGTATTGTTCAGTGTGCGATAGACATACACTGTTGACAGTGAGCATATAGCCTAAAACGATCACCGCTTTAGAAAATGATTATAAAAAAATATTATATAGGTACAATATGAAATAGTTCAACTTAGGTTAGTTTAAGTTATCACTTCTGTCCCCGTCCGTCCGTCAATCCCGAGACGCACACATTTTTTTTTAGATTCAATATGTTTGTCGACAATTAATATAAAATCTTGATTGCATTTTGAATTCTTGAAATTAAATATAAGCTTTATTTCCATTAGTACGCTTCATTCGTTTATTTTGATTAACATTTTTGCGCTGCGAAACGAAAACATTA
The DNA here is from genome assembly GCA_018250275.1 of Udranomia eurus. NCBI lineage: Eukaryota > Metazoa > Arthropoda > Insecta > Lepidoptera > Hesperiidae > Udranomia > Udranomia eurus. Next base: position 7,195 of record DWNJ01002044.1, read on the forward strand.
GTAGTTCTCACAGATTCACATTCTCCGTACGATCTCATATAATATACACTACAGCGCATGTTACGAGTCTAGTTTTAGGTTGCGGAGGAAATTCAATTTCCGTTACTGTGGTGAAAATCGACGTTGACTAATGCTGTGAACAATATAGCTCTACATTGAAGAAGTGTAACTTAGTAACTTTTGTCAAAATACTGAGGAAAATAAAGGCGGTTATTTACTTTTAATACAATGCAGAGAGCGGATGAGTGAGAAAAAATGTATTGGATTTTAACCGTATACAATTTATCCAAGATTCCTGTAAATAAAACAAACGATTCCATTTGATTCCATTGTGAGAAAACCTGCATATATACTTATAAAGTTCTTCCAAACCAAAAATGCACGCCACTCCAAACTGACCACACTTGCAACTTTTTATAAACCAATAATATTTCGATAAAAAGACGACGCAATACAAATGACGCAAATTGCAGCAGTGCATAAGTAAGTAATCATACAATACGTGCATTCGCTATATAGATTTCTGAATCGCCCTTTTAGTTGACCAATGAATGCACGGACGAGTCTGACGAGAAAGCCTATACATATTAGTCAAGTCAATTGTAATAAATATACTTTCACTTACTTACGCTTTCACACATTAAACTAATTTTGTTTAGTGGAGGGGCATGCATTTTTAGACTAGAAGATCTTTAAGCAAGTTTTTAATACTCTTCTCCACTGTGTTCAAAGTTAATTCATACCCAGCTAGCGAGATTATTCTTTCTAATGTTAAAATCGGTCCTGAACTCTGTTACTGCGATAAACTTCGTATTTGAAGTGTAGTAACTGAGTCTTATACTATTAGACTGTGTACTAAACCCTTCAAAGCGTCAGCGCCCAATTAATATCAGGTGTGATGTATGTATATCTAAAATATGAGTAAATTGTACTGTTATCTCCATAAATTCCCGCCTGGAGTGTTGTACCTGACTCTTATTCTATTTGAAAGTCACTCAAACTCGTCGTGGCGTCAGGGACCAATTAAAATCAGATGGACTGCATGCACTTCTAAAACATGAGTGAGTAGCACTGTTTCTGAGATCAACTTCATACCTGAACTGATGTATATTACTTTTGTTCTATTTTAAGGTCAACAAATCCACCATGGCGTCAGGAATCAATTAAAATCAGGAACTGCATGTATTCCTAAAACATGAGTAAAAACACTGTTACTGTGAATACCTTCATATCTGAAGTGTCGTGCCTGTAATATTTTTGAAGGTCACTTAAACTCGTCGGGGCGTCAGTGTCCAATTAAAATCAGATGGGCTGATGTATTATTAAAACATGAGTAAGTAGCAGCACTGTTACTGCGATCAACGTCATACCTGAAGTGATGACTCTTTCTTTTGTTCTCTATTTGATGATCACCGAAACCCCTCAAGGCGTCAGGGACCAATAAAATCAGGAATGTATTTTACTTTAAACAAGTATCATGTCAATACGTACACGTACCTACTAGTAATTTTGTTAACTATTCCTCCAGCTAAGCACAATTATCAACGTATTACTAAAACATGAGTAAGTAGCACTGTTATTTTGATAAACTTCGTATCTGAAGTGTCGTACCTAACTCTTATTCTATTTCAAGGTCATCTAAACCCGTTAGTGTGTCAGGGACCAATTAAAATCAGATGGGCTGCGTGCATTACTAAAACATGTAAGTAAGACCCTATTCTTTAGAACAAAACGAGGCACGCACGGAGTCCTACGGCCTTATTTCATGCGCACGTGAATAAGGACAGTAATAACTATTCCTTTTTGTTACTTTTAATAGGCCTTCTAGGAATACACTACTTACACTTTATGGTCGGTAGTGGGGCTGTGTATGAAGTTATGTATAGCTTGTTAACTCGTTTCACTGTCGGCAAGGAGCGATTATTTTGTATATTTTACGAGGTGGTATAGAGCCTTTTGCGATTCGACTCCGGAGGCACCACCGCCACACCTATTTCTGCCTTATAGCAGCAGTGTTGATACTGCTGTGTTCTGGTTTGAAGGGTGTGATCCGGGAGACATACTTAACCGAAGCGTTTCAACTGAGTCCTCAGGAGTAGCAACGCATTTGTGGTCGACCCAAGAAAGAACTTCCATCCTGTCTTGGGTTGATAGGTATAGTGGCAATCCCATTACTACATAATTCCTAGGCAACAAGAAATATTCCTTCTTTCTTGGAACAAGCAATATATTGGAATCAGATGTCTTATTTACATATCTTTTCTTTGATGATTTATACCGGAAATGAAATATACCATAACATGTAGTCCACTTCTATGTCATTTGACCGCTGGGATGGTTGTAATCAACTTGTGTAGACTCGTGTGTCGTATATCGTTTCCCTATTTGCCGTGAAACAGCATGGTTATAAGAAAGGAATTGTAAAAATCCCACGCCTTTCACAATGGGGGATATTAAAAGTTTCTTTTGAAGCGAATACGTGTTATTTGTTAGGGAAAATTGGGCTGAAGATAACGTAATATTTCGTTTCTTTCAGTACGGAACGTCGGAGTTTTGTTCACGTAATTGGGAGACTGGGCTTGTTTGGGTTTTCTATCGCGATAAATATATATTCACGACAGGTAACATGTATTACATTGTACAGATTACATATAAATGTTGTTACTAACCTAATGTAACGTTTTTTTATAACAAAGGTAGCAAAGGTAAGCGGTGACTGCTGCCTATTAACATCTGTAACTCAGGATAGGATCGAAGTTCTTTCTTAAGTTGATCACGAACGCGCTGCTACCCCTGAGGACTAAGTTGGAACGTCGCGGTTAAGTATGCCTCCCTAACGACACCCTTCAAACCAGAATACATATACATTATAACAGCAGTGTCATACATTCTATCAAACTATGAGTCTCTTTTAACTCGAAATAAACCTTATTTTTATTATTCTTATATTATAGTGTTCTTGCTGCAAGAACACTGCTGTTATAAGGTAGAATAGGTGTGGCGGTGGTGCCCCCGGAGACGAACCGGAAAAAATTCTACCACCTTCAAACTTACCTCAACTTTTTTCTTACGTTAAAGAATAACTGTGGTGTTTCTGCGCCATTTGTACCTCAGGACCAAGGGCATGGTTTCACATTGTTTAAGCAAAACTGGAATCTAACAATTGTATCTGTATCTGTGAATTTTAAATTTTTTGTTTCACCTCGAATATGTGTGACTGGTGTTTTTTTCTGTTTGTATTACATCGTTACGTGCATGTTTTTGCCTGTAACTTTTGTTTGCGAATTTTTTATGAAACTAACCGACGCAAAATAGGTACACCATACATAAATTTACATACGTATATCTACTATGTTGATCCATGCATATTCATCGATTTACGTTCTGTTGTTGGATTTTCTTTGGGGTTGTAATAGTTAAGATTAAATTTCAGTCGGATATTGAATATATTTATATCGATGGCTCCTATGTATAAATAATACTAACAATTTGGCCATTAGATATTTTTACGGCAAGCGCATCCTATAGATATGTTTAATTATGTGAGCTATTAAAAATATTGTTTTGCAGGGAATCCTTATTTTATTAACAGCTAGCAATCGACCGCGGGTCGTGTATAAAGCGAGCTTCAAAAATGCCACAACTTCGTTGTTATCTAACTTCAACTCCTTTTTCACCACATTAGTAATTTTTATTTACTTAAATTTTATGCGCCATACATACAGCATTGGAACAAAGGCAGACTTAATGCTAAAAGCATTCTCTGACGGTCAACCTTTGGGCAGTTATAGCTCGACAAAAGCGGCGGTGTATATAAGAGACAAAAGATGTATATACATAAATATG
>DWNJ01002045.1:0-11038 GCA_018250275.1 Udranomia eurus
CATTTCTATACGTAATATGTTTACTCGTAATTTTTTTAAATATTTACGACGCCATCATTAAGCCGGCAATTATTATATCGTTTACATGTTTGCGCCCCATTATAATTATTTTTAATTTACATTTCGCATGTAGTGATTAAATGTTACTGTATGTAACAATTTATAGGATAAATACTACGAGCAAGTGGGTTGACAATTGAAACGTGTGGTCCGTAAATTGCTAATTATAACCGGGATGTCGGAGAGTTAATTTGCAGAAGAGCCGCTCAAGGTATTTCTAGGGGTATAATATAAAATTGTAAACTAATGACGCCATTATGTAGTGCCTAACCCAGATTATCATTGCAGGACAGCGATGTTCAACCTTATCCGATATGTATTTACCGCAAATAGTATAATGCATTAATGATATACACGAACACTTAAGAGCTTTATTTCTTTGAACGGAGGCACCGCCACACCTATTTTTGCCTTATAACAGCAGTATTCTTGCTGCTATGTTGTGGTTTGAAGGATGCGGTCAGGGAGACATTCTTAACCGAGGCGTTACAACTTGGTCCTCAGGAGTAGCAACGCATTTGTGGACGACTTAAGAAAGAACTTCGATCCTGTCTTGAGTTGATTACATGTCCATGGGCGGCAGAACGTAAGCATAGAATGACTACGGGTCAGATCTGTACAAATAAGAATATTTCTCATCTGTGGCATAGGAAAGATCGAGTCCGAATCTGTCGGGGCCGAGGCCTATGTGAGTTTCCAATTACGATATTACTTAACTATAATACTTAGTAACCATAAAATGTATCGGGCGAGAATTTGTACCAATATTTATTCATTGGCTGTTTACAGATTTATTGATATTACCTGAATGCAGTGGTCTCCTCTGGACCCCATTTGTCATGGCGCCGCGTGTTGCGAACGACATAGCACTGTGGGAAGCGCACGTTAAAATGTACTGCAATATCCGTGCGGGTCGACTCTACATCTCCACACCCTATATTTACTGCGAACCTGTAATAAAAATTAACATTTCAGTTTACTATGTTATATGTTTATATCTTGTGTAGTTATCCTTATATTGTATTTGTTACAACTGTTATTGGTATCTAAAAAAACAAGTAATTTTCGTAACACTGTTATTTCCGAAATATCTTATAACTAAATTAGGTTCTAATAAAACTATAAGGCTACAGTAGTACAGAGGCTTACTATTGAATTTAAAACGTCATAGAAACGTGCTATGTATTAGTAGGGGTATCGAATGACTAAGTGCAAACTCACAAACTACTTAACTATGAGATAAGGTAAGTAAGGGAACACGTAAGGAAGGGATTATAGCGAGCAATATGTTTACCATGAAAGACTTAATGACAGAAAAACCACATCATAATGGCCACATTCATATGGTGATAATAATAGTGATTATAATAATTTAACCTTCATAGCGCATTATGCGTGGACTCGAGACGTGGATCGGAGCCAATCTCTGGGCGAGGCCAGATGCTAATATTGAAGTTGTAAACTTTTACTGGATTCACATTTAGACACGAAACAGTCGGAGTACTTCAAAGCTTTGAAAATATTGTGGAACTCGCCAGCCGAGCGCATGGCCGCAATGTTGATAAATTCTGTCATTATTTATTAATAAGACTGACTAAAGTTTCAATGGCGCGGCTTACTGTTTTGACGCACATCAGACTTGATTTGAGAAATCAATACATTATTTTATACTAGCTTATACCCGCTGTTTTGCCCGCGCTGAGGACTAAGTCCTTAAGGACTTTCATTTAAGACCTTTCATTAGTCGACATAAGAATTTTTGAAATCGAAATTGGGGCCGGCCTAAAAATCAGTGCCGTGAAAGCGGTTTTATGCTGAGGTCGGTATCCCACAAACTGTAGCACGGAATTATTGTTGCACTTGTTTTCTGTTAGAGTAAGTTTTTTTTTGTACTATTTTTTATTTTATTTAGTGAGTATATTGTTTATTTTTTATTTCTAATGGTTTAATAAGTGTTGTGTATACTGATCTGTGCTGTATATGTTCGTGAATAAATGATATTCTATTCTAAATAAAATAAGTCTTGCGTCACCTGAAGGACAGCACTGATACGAGCCCGATCACGAACGAATATCTACATTAATACCTAATGTAAGGGTAGTTCTCCACAAGGGGGTGCCAGCAAACGGTATTTTACTCAGTAAAGCAAGAATTATAGCAAAAACATAATATTACATACGGTACATCTCTTATAAATTATTTATGGAAACATTTTTCAGTTTCATGTTCGCAAAAAAAAAATATATTAAACACTAAATGTCAAGTGAAGCTTATCCCAATACATCAGTGAAAACCGCATTCGAATCGGATCAGCCGTTTCGGAGATTAGCGTGCATAAACGCACAGACCAACAGACAAAAATTCTAAAAGTTTTTTTTTGGTTCTAGTCTAATAAAGACTCCTAAAAATGGTTTTATGTAAAATATCTTCCATGTACAGACAACAATCACTTACAGATTTATTATATGTATAGAGTATAGATATCGATTTGAGACACTGATGAATCATTCTCTGTACGGCCGTTAGTCTTGTCACAGACAGATGTTATAGGATCTTAAGTTAATTGACGTCGGTCGCGGTTGAGTTAAAGGAACACTTGGTAATAAATGTTATGCACGTTTCTGTACCTAAGAAAACGCAAGTACAAGTAAATATAAATCTACAACATTTGGAACCGATATCCAAAACCATTGTAACAAAAGCGCGTATTTTTACGTCTTTCTAGTTTCTAGTTTTAGTTTAATTTTTCCGGAGAACAACACTTGTGTGAAATAGCTATAAAACAGTACCATGGTAAGTCTTCGGTAGGCGTGCCGGTACAAATAATATGTGATCCGATTACAAGAGGCTCAGTAAGCGTCTGAGTAAACTTGATGTCTCGTGCTTCTGCTAGCTGGGTCTGAAATGATAACACAAAAGGTCTATATAACATACAGGTGTTACAACATTTTAAACATAACATGTCATATCTGTTTCCGGTGTTTATAGTTTTAATATCTAAATCTCTTCTTTATTATCTTCTTCTAATATCTAACTCGATCGAGTTATTGATTCAGAAATTGATCAAATTTTAACATCACAAGCTATAAATGTAAGATCCCTTTTTGACTGATTTTAACAAGGATAACGATAGAAATCATGAAATAACCTTGTACTCTAACTAAACGCCATTAATTAACAGTTATACCTTGGGTTACTGTGAAGTTTAACGAGTGGGAACTATGTAAGGCGTAGTAGTTATTGTACAAACAATACACGTAGGTAACTCGCGCACCAGCGCTGAATCATCGCATGAGGTCATCAAGCCAGGTTGACTATAATTGGTGCCAGGGTTTATTTAATAAGTGGTTACTAAGACGCCTCCGATTAGAATATAAATTAGCAATTATAATTTATTAACTTAAGAAGACCGTAAGAAAGCATCTCAAGTATGTAAGTATCTCTGTACCGGAACTTTGAACGTGATTTTGACCGACATAGGGACGTTGGATTCATTTCCAATTTTCATCGTCGTTGTGCAGTGCTGTTTAAGCGGTATCAACTTTTCTCCAGGAGCCGCGCTGTCTTAATCCGGCCCTGTCAATAGCAACTCCCAGGAAGTTCTATTGTGTAAATCTGGTGCGATAGGCCACGGGGCCTACGGTGTTCTAAGTGGTTGCTACTATTAGCCTTTGCAGGTCCACTGCTGGACATAGGCCTCCCCTAACATTCGGCACTCCGATCGATCCTGTCTTCATTAGGTCATAAGCCACATCCCACTGTCTACATTAGGGGGGCGATCTGCACTACTTTGGCCGAGACGTGGACGTTGCCACTCGAGGACCTCTATGTGGTTGTCGACTTTAATAGAACAAACTCATATTACCCACCAGAGGTACTCTAAATTACCAACAAAACGTACTAGCTACTGGCTTAGCCCATTAAGAAATAATCTCCGTGATAAAACTTTTACTTTTAAAAACCTTCAGCTACTCCATAAACATGAAACATAATTTATGCTTATGGAGGACTGAAGTTATCCGAAAATCAAGTAGGTCGACTATGAATGTTGCGTGTTAAGAAACAATCGATAGTTTTTCCATTTTACCTACCAACACAACTATACTGCAAGTTCACTACGTAACTAACATAATGGCTAATAATGAGGGTGGCTTACTGTGCCTTTTAATGAATACAAATTACTTTTTTGAGTCCAAGTAATTCAGAACTACGGCTGTTGTATCTCGCTCAAACATAATATATTACATTATATACACAGGTATTTCATTAAAACATAACTAATATTTCATAAAAATAGTCTGCTTATTTACCCGATAAATGTGCAACGCTATAATTATATTTATTAGCTTAATAAATATAGTGGCTACAAACGAGTAAACTGTTGCCAAGTAAACTTGTTTCTTACCTAATGTATAATACTTGCTTATCAATAACAATGTAGTATTTGTTACTAATTACCTATAAATTATTCATTTCTAATTTTAATAGGAAAGTCTTTGGAAAGTTTCATACTTCTCAGTGACTTTTGAATATCGTTTTTGGTAATATTTAATTGCGTTATATTATTTTTACTTCCTAGAACTTTATCGAAAATAGATACTAACCAACGAATGCATTGTACCTAATTGTTTTCTCCGTTTTTTTATCATCATTCTATTATCATAGATAAGATATTGTCTAAGATATAGCTAAGTTATATATTCTAGGATTTTAAATATAAAGAGGGGTCATGTAATTGTGCACATTGTCTTTTTTTCAGGGTTACAATTTTAAAAGTTAGTCGCCAGCATTAAGAGTCTTAGGGGCCTGAACGATAGCCACTTTATAGCTCTTAAAGGGGACACAACTTGGCCTAGTTTGTTAAGGGCAACTTTGCTTTATAATGTCACCCTAACCCATCTATCGATCTATTAAAATGTATCTACCTGCATAATGGTGATGCAGTATCTACCCATATCTAACTAGATTTTACTTCGTATATTCAGCTTTTTTTATTGGATAGTGTCGGTCTTACAATCGAGAGGTCGTGGGTTCGTTCCTCCACTCCCCCATTGCACTATTGACATGAACCCACTCCTAACACAAGCCTTTGAGCTTAGCTGAATGGGTTGACAAAATTACTAGTAGGTATGTATTTACATGCTAGTAGTTTTTTTAAGTAAATTAAGTAAGCTTAAAACATACGTACAGGTTTAAGTTTTAACAATAATGTATATTAACATCATCAAAATAAGGTAGTAACATAAGATTTGTTACGTTTTTCAATTTCCATTCCACTTTGTTCTCCCTCCACTTTTTGTTATGTAGCCGCTTTTGGCTTAAACCTTTTGGTGCCTTATCTTTGTCTACTTCTTAGTCACTTCGGGATTAGGTATCTATTCACCATCTTGCATATGGAATTTTGTCTATTGATATTTGGGTAGAACAACTATAATGATCCCAGAGACCTCAGACACCTACACCTACATAACCGACAAAAGCTGTAGCGTAGGAAGTCCTTTGTTGATTGATTGCTTCCGTATTTGAATACCCCAACAATGATTTTATTAATTTAAAAAATGCATTGTGCAGATTAGAAAAAAATGCGTTTAATGAAATAATAAAATGCATTTTTTAAATATCCTATGCATCAGCTTAAATATACCTACTTATTATAGTATCACGAGCTAAGAATGAAATGTCAAAAACTAATGGGTAAAAATACCAATAAGTGGGTAGACAGATATTTGTTTTTATACATATAAAGATAAACAAAGCTATTACATAGTTTGATACGATATATTTATCGCCAATCGCGTGCGATTAAAGAATTGTGTTAAATTTATCATAGTAGGAGATAGAATGTATTACAGTAGAAGTCCATTTTCATAAAAATAGGTGTAGTTTTTAGTTAGTGTTATTCTGATAAATTTATCAGTTTTGGTAGGTCGGTGTTAAAAAAATTGTGATAATTTCTTGTGTAAATAATAAACCAAAAATAACTCACCTACACATACAAAACGACAACCAATAATTGTTAAAATATTAACTTAAAAGTGCACTGTTTTAAAGACAGTTGTTAACACAAACATCTAAATGAACATTTACCACGGTGACTGGTATCGTCTCTTCATTTACACTATTTTCTGGAGGTCGAGCGCGACAAAAAATTCGGCGGCAAAAAGCACCACAGCCGCATCTCTCACCGCAACCCATTGTTATAACGACTATAAACTAAAATATTCACTGAACGTACTAAGTACGCGGTCAATGAAATCAGCGACACATCATCCTCCCGAAAATATCCGCTCCAAACACTATTAGCACCCAAGTTACGTGAGTAACGTCTACAGCCCACACCGCAACTCGCAAATATAACGTTGGTTGCTTGGTTGTTGTTTTGTTTTTCTTGCTACGTAACAAAGCGAGACGGTAGTATAATTCCTTCTCTTTCATGTATCACACCTCTACATAATTTTATTTGTAATACAGGCAGTAGGCACATGATTGAATGAAAGGCATTTTATAGAAACAATTGATGCCTGACATCTAGCGGTAAAATCTTATAAACTGGCAGTTTGGGATTTCGTGGTAATACAAGTATCATACTTATTTTATATATTGTATCAAATCAGCATTTATTTTTCTTAGCCCTATTATTATTAATTTTGTGCGCAGACTTTCCTTTTGAATCTCCCCCGGCTGTACTTTATTTGACTGTCAATGACTCGTAGGTATGTATTTTGACCTCTGATTAGTAGTCGGTCTAAAGAAGAGCACTTCCATGCTGACATGTTCAACTGAAATCCAAATTCATTGCAACATGGCTATTTTGCTACTTACTTCTATTAGATAACTTTATTTTCTAACTTAGAATGAAAAAATATAAGATATAAATACGTAAGTATCAAATCAATTTTTTTTAAAGGATTAATGCATAACTTTTTTAAATATTTCAGTAAGAATAATTCAGATGTTAATTTAATCAATATTAACATAACTTTTTTGTATACTTAACAGAAAATTTGGGCTATCTAGATCTCAACTACAACATCTTCTTATGTAGAGTCTATAATTTTACCAACACAGAGGATTATATAATTTTATATATTATTAATTCGTATTCCATCATACCTTGTAATTTGTAACTCTGTAAAAGTTTCGTCTAAATAAGAGGAAAGAGGACTATGAAACCATGAAGTAAAAAAACAAGTTTTGGGTTTTCTCATTTTTCATTTGAGTTTTTTTTATTCATGCAAAAGCAAAACATCTATAAGTTATGCCACTGTAATTTTACGAACACAAAACTTACCAAATAGGTTACCGGATGTTATTTTGTCACTCACTGCCATCCCTGAACACCTGTGACTATCTTTAACGGGAAAATAATAGAAAATATTTATTTCATTAAGTTCCTAATAATAAAAAAATATTCATTATAATTATGACTATCGTTCATTTCAAAAGATTTATTATTTACTTACTAACTCAAGATTTTAGTTATCTATTTAGGCATATTGGTAACTAGTGGTACGTAGGTAATATTGATTACACTAGAAAGGTATAGACATAGAGTACAGACGTGCGTAGGAACCTACATACTCGTTACCTACATTTATAGTCATCATCAATAATTACCTATGTACATCTTTACATCGTAATTAAAACTAACCTCAAAATCCAATGCATCTTCAGCGAAATCATACTCAATGAACTCCTTGGGCAGGTAGCCGTCTTCCACGTCCATTTTTATGCAATTCACACATTTCACAGACATTATTTAAAATAGAATCTCCCCATTTCACATTATAAACAACGATCTCAATTTCTATAGTTCACATTTTAAGTTAATTTAGTTTTAACTATTGTTTTTATCCGTTTAATTGTAGCACATGCATGTATCTAAACAATGCGAAAAATGTTTTGTTTTCAAATATACATTTAGATAAAACAAGAACCAAGCACCGTTCTGCATTGCAGAGACATAGTTATCGATAACGAAATACGACCCTGTGATTGGTGGGAGTGCCCTGTGCCGCGTCTACACAAAGAACCAAATAAGATAGCGGTTTATTCGACCGTAACCTATATACTATGTAACACTGCTATTATGCCTTTGAATACTGTGATCTGTGTAGTATTTTTTATAAGAATTTACATCATACGTTTGCAACATTTAAGTGGTTAAAACCATAACCTAAATAAGTTAATAGAATGTCTATTTTCGCTAATAACTGAACAAAGAAAATTTTGCATTCAACATTATTTAGACTATAATTTCTCTGGTATATTATTTATGATAAACTACATTCCGGTAGTGTTTAACATGTAGGCGTTGTTGGCCAATTATGAAAATTATTTTATTAAATACTAGCTAACCCGGCGCACGTCGTATCGCTTCCCCCGTCCCACAACTTTCTCATTTATGAACCGATTTTGAAACGTGATTTGATACACTAAATGTTAAGTGAGGCATACCACAATACATTAGTGCATACCACATTCAAATCGGATCAGCCGTTTCTGAGATTAGCGTGCACAAAGACAAACACAAACATAAACAGACAAACACTCTAAAAATTTTTTTTGGGTTCTATTCTTTAATAAATTCCCCTAATACTGGTTTTCTCTTAGATATCTTCCATGAATTCCATATTATGAAACGCATCAATAAATGTTATTAATAAATTGAAATAAACTATATATAGTCGCGTTCAGTCTCCGTGTCCAAAATGTAAACAAAGAAATGTCGTTGTCAAAATATGATTACAGGTATGTTAAACCTTTTATTTTTGAATTTACTTTTCAAATGATATTATATTATAGCAAAATTACAATAAACCAAGACTTTAACAACTTTACAATAAATATAACCTTTAATGAGTACGCACGATTAACAAACGCTCCATGAAAACATTTGATTTCAACCACGATCACTTATAAGATCAGCCTACGATTCGTAAAAATCCGCGGATCTTGGATCCCAATTGTATTACCATTATAACATTTTAATTTTCTACCCTAAACCTTGTCTTTTATTATCATAAGTGTACGAATATAAACGAGATTAAGTGGAAATATAGATTGCAGAATGTGAATTAACTTTAATTTAATTAGATTTTTTTTTATTTCGTCGTATTTATTGCCAAAAATAAAAAAATTGAACCTGTATATGTCAACTCATTCATAGGATATTCTGCGAATAGAACGTTTTCCTGATTGGGCTATTTTGACAATGAAAGTACATTTTACAATAATTATTTATTTCAAATTAAATAGCGAACACATCAGTCATTGTTCTTAAAATAAAATAAAAGTTAATTTGATTCTTTCTGCTTGCATTCTTCTCTTGAAGGTTTTTGTTTCAATGGTGGAGCCTGAATAACAAAATAGAAATATTAAACCCAATTTTATTTCACTCTAAATATCATTTTCGGATTATTCAATTCTATTTAACAATTTATTAAAATAATAAAATACTATCATTCTTATTATTAAACTAATAGTGTCCGGTGCCTCTTGTAAAATGAAATGCCTAGATCTCATCCTCCTACATTATGTGGGTTTTAATCTACGATATTCGTGTTATAAATCTTCATTAGGATATGTGGAGTCCATTAATTGGCATTTTACTCGAGACGAGATGACCTTGACGAGCTTAATTGACCTATCGCAACGGTCAACCAGTAATCATATCATAATAATAAGTAAAAAAGTACCCATGTACTTTTATATTTACTCTAGTAAAGATCTTCCAGTCTAAAAATGCACTCCCCTCCACTAAACAATATTAATTTTAATGTGTGAAATATTTATTACAAATCCTTACTAGTACGTGTAGGCTATTTTTCTTTAAACTCAGACTCGTCTGTGCACTCACTGGTCAATTAATAGGGCGATATGTCACCGTCACTGTGAATGCACGAATTGTATGACTTGTCAACTTACTTATGCAATGGTTGGTAAAAAAACCGGCAGTTTGTGTCATTTGTGCTTTTAATCTAAATATGATTGGTTTATAAAAAGTTGCATGTGTGGATAAAGGTTTTGGAGGGGCGTGCATTTTTAGACTACAACATCTATATATGAAACGGGTTAAGTAAAGTGCGTACAATGAGCGGATGCGCGGCGCGTACGTGCTGCAGGAGCTTGGCGCGCGTGGCGTACTGGCGCGGGCACGACGCGCACGCGGCCGCCTCGCACGCGCGCCGCCCGCGCTGCACCGCGCCCGCGCCTGCCGCGCCTGCAACAGTGCGACACTGCTGTGGAGATCTTCCAGATCAAAAATGCACGCCCCTCCACTAAAGGAAAATATCTTAACGAGTGAAAGCACAGCGATACATTTTGTGCTCTTTACTAGTATGTGTAGGCTTTTTTTTAACTAACTCAGACTCGTCCCTGCACTCATCCGTCAACTTAGCGAACGATCTGGTCTTTTTTCGACATCATCCGGCTCGAAGGACCAAAAAGGAGATGTTGGATTTCCATCGTTAACGGTAGTTGTAGATGTAATTTAACGAAAGATATACATGGTTTTGGTGTGCAGAATAAACGGGTTATTGTTGTAGTAGTTTGGTCATCTGAAGTAGGTTTGCGTAAGTGCGCGCGAGTCAGAGATGTTGTTACGACTGCCTGTGCAGTTTTTTTTGCGTCATATATACTCATAAAGGTTAAACTGTATGAGCATTGAGCTCGTACATTTCTTTTCTTCTTCTTCTTAAAATTTTAAAATAAATACAATAATAAAGTTCTCACCCGGGTGATGCTTCTTGAGGTGGCGTTGAAGCTTAGCTGCAGTACGATACACCATGGGACAGGCTGTACAGGGATATACCTGTATTCGGCGCTCCAGCGGTATACTCGTTGTGACGTTCTTGTGCACTCGCCATAGGTGGTTTACGAACATGCCTCTGCGCTGTCAATTGAGAACAAATATATCGACAGGTGCAACGTGGCCGCAACCCTTTTTATGTCCTACTGCTGGGCACAGGTCTCATCC
>DWNJ01002046.1:0-11037 GCA_018250275.1 Udranomia eurus
CTTTGCAGTGGTATCTAGAATCAGCAAGCTTTAACCATCATTGTGCTCGTTTGTTTATTACACCAAAAGAAATACATTATGAATAGTGCCTAGTGTAGCTACGGTATCTCCTACGTAAAAGAGGCGTCTAAACGGGCTTACGGAGTCCGAGCGGTAAGAGGGGGAGCTCGAACCGTCCAGTCCACGACTCCGGGAAGAACGTCGTTATGAGTGGCCTCACAATGACGTACACCACGAGGGTGTTTGACTGAGCTACCGTGTCTCCCCGAGAGATGTGCCTGATGAGGCGACGTTCACTCAGAGTTGCAACCCATCGGAGTTCCTGGGTAAGCGCACACAACTACAACAACTGGGTAACAAAGCGAAGGAGGCGATCGAGGGGGTTTTAGTGTGTGGAAATCCCACATAACCCGGTAACGCTCCCACGGGGTACCTTTGTAAAGTTACACCCGCGTCAAAACAAAAAAAAAGTCCCTCTTAATCTTTTGCATGTAGTTAAAATAAAACTTAAATTAGCAATAAAAACAAAACAAAGTTGCTCGTGTTATCTTTCGTTCCAAAATTACCCGTTGTTATTAGGGTTAGCTTGCTAACTCCAAATCCTACATTTGGATCTGTAGAATCCCGCCGTATACCCAACAAATTGTTTCACAAGCGTTACAAATACGACCCTTAAACTAATGCGACCAGTCGTCCATGACCTCCCGTCTTCTCGATTGTTGTTCCAGAAACTGAAGAGGTCAGGGGCCCGTTGTAATTGGGGATTGTCACATACAAGTAATAAATTGTCGGGTGGGAGTAATTCGCTCGCACGGGCGCTACGCATCATTAACGGGCGTGAATGTGCTGCCAAATTAACAATTATACGGAACCTTTGTGCCTCTATGTTAATTAGGAAATTCGGAGTTGCGTGCCGTGTTTATACGTAGCTATAACCCGTGCCAATTACTGTACTATGCAGTAATTTCAGCGCTGAAATGCTCTCGTGTAGTTTGTTGTTTTTAATGACATGCTAAAGGTACGAGTAATTTGAGGATCAGAGCTAGTATCAAATGCACTGTTGATTAAAATTGTTCATAATTTTATACTGGTGGTAAACAAACTATAAAGCTTTTTTACTACAAATAAATCGTTCCCAATTCATTCATAAAATAATAATATATTATAGTTGACTGACTACTATATCACCCCAAACCCCATATCTCAGGAACTTAGAAACAAGAGATCCAGAGGCTGTTCAGTAAGTTTGAGGTTTATTACTTTTCCGCGTGAGTTTTGTTTTGTTTTTAATGTGACATCCACGTTGCAAATAAAACGAACGTGTTTGTTTCAAGAAATTCTTAATATTATGTTCGTATATGTAAAATAATATTGCGACTCAAAGCCAAAGTACACTTGGGACAATATCCCGATAAGCAACGCTCCAGGCGTTACTTCCTAAGCTAATCGGTCTGTAATTATTCTGTCAGTGTGACAGTTCTCATCAATCTCTGTATTACCCGCGGATAAAAGAACTAAACTAAGGAAATGAACTTTATTTCCACAACATGAAATATATAAATAAAATAATTTTTCAGGGCAATTTAAGCCTTGAATTTGTCGATGAATAGATTTTTTTTACAATGTAAATAAATTAGTAGGTGCCTAGAACTGACTTTGCCGATTTACAAAGTGTTGCCATTAAACAATACATAGTTTGTGATATACATCATTCACAAAACAATAATTTAGTTTATAAGCCCTATACAGCCTTATTCTGAATACACTATTCTGTTAACCAAAAGAAAAAACTTGGTACAACATTTTAAGCCACAGGACATTTTATTTCTTGTAAAGGCGAGCAATTACCCGGGCGGACCAATCCGACCGGCCGATTGCCTGTCACCCGGCGAGGCGATCTAATCAATAACTGGGCCGCAGTGCCCCTGCCCACCGGCCAGACACGCTGGATAATAAGCATTGGAATCGAATAACGTACCAATTGTGCCTATAACACTTTTAAGGTTGGTGTCAAGCGAACCATTTCTGTAAAGTGGCTTCTGAAGTAACAAGTATTGTAACGTTTGCTTACATAAATAGGAATAACGAGTAATCAATAATTAATTTAATATAGTCAATTACGTAGGTAATTAGTTCTGCTTAGATAATAATTTGAGCAATAATTGGCATAAGCCCGTAGTATCGTTGCCAACAACATAAATAACTGAAAATTTAGTGTCAATGGGTATACCCATATGTACTTTTCATTCGTTATTCGTAATTTGTAATCTAATAATTATGTCCACAGTTATGCGTAAAAGCTATCTCAACAAGGCCCTCGTCCAATCTCATTGGATATAATAATCATGATTATGATCAAAGATCGAGGTGTTTCATTTTACTTAAGTTAGTAGCTGAACATCTCTAATTGACCTTGAAAAGGAAGGTGTCCTTTTGCGGCGATAATAAACGTAAATGTTATTGATCGACGAAAAAAACGGAGGAGGTTCTCAATTCGACACGTATATGTATTTTTTATGTCAGCGTGGTCTGACATAACTTTTTACAGAAATTATTGAATTATAATTCTTTTTTAAGAAAAAATGTAAATGTTAAGCTTACCACAATAAATCAATGAAAACTGCATTCAGATCAGATTAACCGTTTCTAAGATTAGCATGCACAAACACATAGACAGACCTACAAACAGACAAAAATTCTAAAAGTCATATTCTTGGTTCTATTCTATAATAAGGACCCTTAAAAATTGTTTTATCTTATTGTTAGATATCTTCCATGTACAGATAGCAATCACTTACATATTTATCATATGTATAGATTGTAGTGTACAGTACAGTTACACTACACAATTTCAAATTTCAAATGAATGCCGATTCGCATTTTAGAAGACGTTCTTAAAAAATTACATCACAACTACGATGCCTGTGTTGAACAAATAAATGAATGTATAAATATTGCAATAGCGACAATTTCGTACCCTTATCGGGACTGTCATTACACAACGTCGTAATTAAGAGGGATCGAAGGCGGCTAGGCATCTCCGTAATTATTAACTGATGAAATTATAAATTTCATTTTTACTTGTTTTATTTATTATTTAACATTTGTTGCCTCGCTTTGAAATGCAGTTCTTAAACTCCTATCGGTTATTCATTGTATGTTATTGGAACCCGTTTCTGTTGGCTAATTATTTAAAACTAGCTGACCAGGCGCACTTCGTACCGTCTTAAACTCATATTTCTATCCCCGTCCCTAGTAGTTTTGACCGACTTAACAGGATACGAAATCGAAACAGCGCCATCTACTTTGTTATTAGTTACTAAGGTGTGTTACCAACAGATTAGCTAACTTCCACACATTGTTAGGAAGGATCCAAAGACCAGTGTATATTTCTGCATAGAATACCTAGCGTATGTATGTTAAACTTAATATCCAATATTCTTTCCAATCCGATTCAGTCCAGTCCAGTCGCAAGTATTATTTGTAACTGAACATGCATTAGGTAGGATATCGATTGCTGGTGTTACTAGTGGTGAAATTCGTTCCTTGCCTCATGGGTTAGGAAATCTTTTGTTGGAAAATTGTAAATAAATTAAGGTATGTTCGGCACAACGCGATTATTGTGAATACAAACAACAGATTAAATTAGTAAGACCGTAAAGAGTTAGAAGCAAGGCTACCCCTTCCGCGGACTAATCAATGATTGTTCGGACGGCGGCTTTCCGGTTAAGTAACCTTCATCCCTCGACCCTGTCTAAGCCCCGAAACAATCAGACAATAAGTAGGAAGAAATCGCGTAATCCACTCACGAGATTGCGGCGTGAGTTCGATCAGAACCGACGCGATTAGGCACCGATTACTGCGGAACAGACTTTACTTAATACTCAGAATACATGGTTAATTCGCCACTTATGTGTCGTCAACCTCTTTCTTCTTATAATTGTTACTACTATTCTTGATTCGCTATAGCATGCGAAGTAGGTATAGGTAAAGCGAAAATTCTATCACTTCATCCACCTTTGAGCAGAGCAGAGACTTAATTGGCAACTTCCAATATTTCAATGCTTTTGTGCAGTGTCGCAACATTCGAGAATCAAACCACACATGGTCATCTGTAATCGCATGACAAACATACGGAAACTTATCTGAAGTATCTGAGGTGTATAAAAGATGTGTTGCTACCCTTGAGAACTAAGTTTGAACTCCGCCGAAAGAAGGAGAAGTGATGTATCTCCTTTATTTTTTTTATAACTAGGAGGCAGCAAACGAGCATGCACGTCATCTGATGGTAAGTGGTCACTGCCGCCTATAGACACCTGTCATCAACCCAAGACCACAATCTTCAAACCAGAACACAGCATCAAGAACACTGCTGTTATAAGGCAGAAATAGACTTGGTGGTGCCTTCGGAGTCGAACCTTAAACCCCTCATAACCTCAATCATGATATTTTACAGTAAATATCAGGTAGCAGGAACGACATCGGGTTGCAATATACATATGCCAGTAGCGGGCAATCACTACAATATTACATTTATACTACATACTCAGTATAACTAAAGCACGCCACATATGTACGTAGCATGTACAGACGCCAGTATGCAGCAGAGTGGCAGACGCGCGGAACATAATACCGGTGGAGTATTAATTTGCGCCGAGAACGGATCGAGTTTAATTAACAAATTTAATTAGAAATTAACTGTTTCGCGCGCCAGGGCTGCCTCGTTAGCGTTGTCGGGACTTTTATGGATGGATTTGTGCAATTTGACTGTTCTGTCTTCTGATTCATCTTAGCTCTAAGGTGAATAAGTATCTGTGATCAGTTTTACGACTCAGTACAAGTAATATCGATCAGAGATCGGTCATCTTGACCAATCTTCCTTCGTTCATCTTCCTTTGGCCATTTTGACCAATCTTCCTTCGTCCTTCTTGGGCGGCAGAGACGGTTATTGGCATACTACTCGTACTATACGAATATACGAGTAGTATACGATTATTTGTTGAATAAAGATCTTATACCATATGAAATGCAACTCTCTACTGTTACTTCTTCTAAAAAGACTGGTCTACCGCGCTACTTAGGAACTACTAAAATTTACCAAATGGATTACCTACAATATAAGTTTGTTCAAGAATACACGCGATAATTTCCTTTATTTCCAATGCGATTTCATTCTTTTTGTATATGTATTTTGATATGATATAAAGTTAATGGTGTCTATCGACAGGAACTGTTTTATAAGAATGTACAATTCTATAAGACGATATTATAACTTAAACGTGGCAGCCCTAGCCGCGTAGCAGGGAGGTAGAGAGCGTGGCTGGTTGGAAATTTGAAAATCTAATTTAGCTGCGTTTTGTTCCTGCTAATTGGTTTGTTCTGCTCAGCTGATACTGCTCACCGATTGGATCCTACACAAACACTCAAATTACTATAATTAAATTGATACGCGGTTTAAACAGCGAGCTTTTATTATTTATAGACGTATAACAATATAATTAGTGTGTGTCGGTAAACTATTTCGTCTAATTTTCTGTTTCTGAAATAAAACTACACAGATATGCATGATTCTGCGTAAAAAAGTATTGTGTATTGTGAATTATTCTCAAACAGAAAATATTCAATTAACAAAATTCTTACTATTTACTTGCTTACGTGGGAATCTTCAAAACCAACAAAGAATTATGTGTTTATTTATTTTACATATATACAATTTGTTTAATTCAAAGTAAGGAACATATAAAATAATAAAAAACGGTACAAAGAGCTTTCGAGGCTTACTTGGAATTCAAGCTATAGCTAATTGAAAATATTATGTCCATATATCATCTAATAGTCATCGTTTATTTTAATAGTCTTTCACCGAAGAAAGTCTTAAAATTCCAGCACACTAGCAAAACAAACATTCGTGTTCAAAAAGTTTACCATTTTTCAAATACCGCAAAATGAAGAAATGTTGAATAGTATGCAAA
This sequence comes from Udranomia eurus, assembly GCA_018250275.1. Taxonomy (NCBI): domain Eukaryota; kingdom Metazoa; phylum Arthropoda; class Insecta; order Lepidoptera; family Hesperiidae; genus Udranomia; species Udranomia eurus. The sequence goes on from DWNJ01002046.1 coordinate 5,973, forward strand.
TAAGTAAATTCAATTAAGCCCTCTCGGCGCGTCCTCAAAGCGCTGCATCCACAAGACATTTTCATAATTATTCATTTCTCCGTTCCAACATGCACACTCTCTATTTCGTTATTGGATTTCAGATTAAGGACAAGACATTTAGAACATTTACGGTAAATAATTGTTGCTTAAGTAAAGGAATGAGGACATTTAAACCTTGTAATCTGCTCTTCAGCGATAACTGCCGAAAATTGTTCAATTTCTGGGACTATCATCCAATATTACTGCGATACTGCCGAATCTATTGCTGTATTTATCAATCAAAGCATAATTTTGCCAGAACGTAACAATATTTTTCTGTTGACCGCAAGTAATATAACCTTTTGCAGTTATCACTTCTTAAAATACCATAGCATGTCTCTACCTTCTCCCAAACGCTAACTCCTTAAATAACTCTCCAATCCTTCTTTCCAGGTCTGGTTCCAGAACCGTCGTGCGAAGTGGCGCAAAACGGAGAAGTGTTGGGGGCGGTCCACCATCATGGCCGAGTATGGGCTATACGGCGCCATGGTGCGCCACTCGCTGCCGCTGCCGGAGACCATTCTCAAGAGCGCCAAGGAGAACGACTCGGTCGCGCCCTGGCTCCTCGGTGAGTGTGCGTTACCCTGTATCTTATACTTTGTAGATAGTAGCAGGTGCCTAGCTTTAGGCTATGCTTAGGCGTGAATGGAGACGTACTTCAAAAATGATAGAGTATGAACTAAATTCTGACGCCCTGTCTGAGTAATAAAAGAAGTGGAGTCTAAGATACAATGTAGATTTAAAAATGTATCTTCAATTTACGCTGTTCCGGCTGAATGCGCGAAAATAACTGAATGTTTTTAGAACATTTCCACCGACCTAGCTGAAAGCTGGTGTTTAAAATACGATTAAAAGTGTCTGATTGCTCACCGTCCGATTAGTTATCGTTGACTAATTCAATATAATTATATTGTTTACTATGTACTTATAATGTAGTGTAATATATTTAATGTGATTATGGTTTATTAGCATGATTTAGATATTTTGATGGTATTTTCATGGTTGCACTGCTACGAGCATTCAGCTCAAGTTGCACGCTACAATGTTGTCAAACTGTCACGTGGGTCTATTCGGAAATGTTTAGAATTATTGCCGATGTTAAAACAGTTAATAACCACCGCCACACCAGCTGTAGAGGTGCGCTGCTGTGTTTTAGTTTGAAACGTGAAGTAAGATGGATCCCGAACAATCGAGACACAGCATAACTCATGTTCATGTACGATACGATACTAGATCCTGCGCAGGACAGAGAATTTATCACATAAATTATTTTAGTTGCCAGCAAATATCTACTACTTTGTTTCCGTTTTGCGGTAAGTACTCACTAAGTATAGTTTTAATGTGTTGTTGTTATTAGTTGACTGTGTGCTCTTAAAAACGCTTTCTACAACATCTACCCTGATGTACTCAGAGCATATGTAGGTTTAGTTACGCTATTATAGGTTCGTGCAATCCGTTAAGAATCGTTTCTGATTTCTTCGGCACTTATTTATATTAGGCTTGATTAGCGCCTACTATCCCCTTTATTTAAACATGCATAAGCGTCAATTGAAGCTGTCTAGCTTTAACACGAACCCAAAGTCGGTTTGAGGTTGGATGTAGGTGCCCCTAAAATTCAAAATCGCAAAAGTGACTTTTAAGGTTATGTAGCCTTTACTCCGTACACTACCCCCTAACATGGAAAATGGGTGGAGGGGATAAAAATACAAACGCTATACCGATGTCTGATGATTTTGTTCAAGAGTCGAGCGGGGTGAGTGATGCGGGGCGCCCGTAGCAACTCGCGTGCGCCGGTCCGCCTCGGCCCGGTGAGTTCTCTCTCCTTACTAACAAACAAATATACGAAAGAAATAAAGAATAAAAACAAACTCATGCTCTTCTCGCCGCTGACCAAAGTTAACGTAATTAGCCGACTCTTGAACAAAGTCCTTTCGGTTTACACTTGGTGTTTACTGCGAACTTACGATCCGATTTTTGGATAGAGCATTAATTTGATTTTTCTGATCTTTAGCTTTTTATTTGCTGTCTGTATTGAAGGTAAGTCGCACGTTGTCTATTCTAGAATTCACAGAAGGAAGAAATGTACCGTTGATATACCGACTGTATTCTTATTGAATAGAATAATACTGGTAATGATACTTTGATATAGTGTTTTAGTTTTCAGTATAAATATTTCAACTCTACATATTTTTAATTAACAAAACAGAAACTAAAGTAGCCAACTAAAAGAAACTTATAACTAAAATAATTTTCTAAACCAATAACACATTTTAGTACATAATCATCAAATTTACAAAGTTACGAAAACTATAAACCAAAATGGTAGTTTTAAAAACAAAGTACTGAAAACGGAGCGCCGTTGAAACAAAGCGTCGTATAATTTTTAATCTCGACTACAAGAGATGCTCATTTTTCAGAGGGAAGCAACCTCTTGACAACTCTCACAATGCTGACGAGCTGAAATGCATCTTATCTACTTAGAATAGGGTATGCAATAGTCGTAGACGGCTTGCGGGCTTGTGACGAAAAGAAGAATCTGTCGCCGGCTTATGAGAAGCCTTTTATTTGAAACAGCGGTCGTATCCAGTTTGTTTAGGCTGACAGCTAAATAAACAGGGAAAATGTTACCAGTTAACTCAGTTTGGGGATGTCTATTATATCCCCGAGACTGTAACATGTAGGTAATAAGATTATCTAAACATACGCCTTCTCCTTATGAAAGACTGGAGTTTTTGAGTTGTATAAGATACACATATGAAATGTGTCCGACCTCCGACATGTCCGTTAGTCCTCAGAAACAACAACGTATCTTCCATAACACCAGTTAGGAATTCAAGCACAATTCAGTCCATATCAATATTTAATACGTTGTTAAGAACTGTAATATAACAGGATCTTCTGTTTAAAAATTCACGCCCGTCCACTAAACAAAATTATTTCTATGTGTGAATGCGTAAATTTATAACAAACCTTTACTAGTATACTATACTATACTAGCCTACTATGTGTAGGCTATTTTTCTCAGACTCGTCCGTGCCCTCATCGGTCAACTAATAGGGCGAGCTGTCATGTTCTGAAATGTACATAGCAAATACACGTATGACTTGTCATCTTACTTATGCACTTGTTTCGTCATTTGTACGTTTTATCTACTTATAATTGGTTTATAACAAGTTGCATGCATGAGTAAAGACTTTGGAGGGGCGACAAGACAATCTGCTTTGTATACCTTTTCGCGGGACATTTTAATAAATTACAAGCTCACTTTCAAATATATATTACTCGTATAACAAAGGTCATTTTCCTTTTTTTAGTTTATTTGTTTATTCCAACGCAGCCTACTTTGAATTTAGTTACATAGTGCTTTATTATTCAATTTTGAATCAAGCCAAGCTCTCGTAGTAAAACTGTTTTTTAGACGTCATATTCTCTAAAAAACAGAGGTCAGATAAGTATCTGACCTCATCTCTATCATCACACAAAACAAACTTCTAAATACAACATTTAGAACTATATAATTTAAAGAGAAATATTTTTTAATCCGGTTAAGTGAATGAATCATCTACGAGCTATAATAACCTTGATATCAGCTGGTTAAACTCATGAAGTCCAGTCGAAACAACCATCAGAACTACGTGAGGTTTGTCTCAAATACGTTTTATCCCGCAAAAACTTGCCTGCTTGCAATATATTTTCCCACGACCTTTTACAGCAGCCTTTATCAGGATCAGTATATAATATATAAGGAATAACTAAAAACCTACTATAACAATATAAGTTTATCCTATCCTAGATCTACTTGGACGAACCATAGCAGGATCTAAGAAAGACAATTAATTGATATTTTTAACATACCGAGTCAGCAAACAAACATTCAGGCCACATAATGGTACGTAGTCACTGCCGCCCATGTAAATCTGTTGTCAACCCCAGATTAGATCAGTTTTGCCTTAAGTCAAGCACAGCGTCACTCTGAAGATCAAGTTAAGCGAAGACTAAGGTAGGTAGGCAGAAATAGATGTGCCTTTATAGCCACCGAAATCAAACTATTAAAAGTGCCTAATTCTTTTGAAATAAGATAATTCAGAGTACATTTAAATCTAGCATACATTTTCACAACGTATAACTTAATAACATAGATAAAAAAGATAGCACCAGCCACTCGGCTAGAGCGCCCACAACAGAGGGTGCACCGATTTAATTAATTTGCCTGCGCTCCCTAAAGGCGAGGACAAACTGCTTACACATTTTTAAGGGCTGAGTAATCCCTCCGTTATAAGATAATCGTATCATCTGTGTATCTCATTTTAATCTCGTTAAGTTTATCTATCAATATGACCTGGATAAAACCAACGTAGAGTATGGAATTTCAAAGAATCAAATAAAATCAAAAGAGATAAAACTGGGTATAGATTAAGTTTATGATTAAGACAGCATACTGAGAAATATCGTGTTCAATGTGTGTAACCATCGTCACCGTGAATTTATCTTTACAACAGTATTTTCCACTATACATGTTGTGTGTATAAAAGACAGGTATACCTACTCTTCAGGTGATTCCAATTCCTCATAAGAAGACCGTGAAAATATCTACAGTAATAGTCTCTTAGTACAGAGAAATTCTTTGTTTGACAGCCGTCGCTTTCCACGTCCTTGATACTGTCAGTATTGGGATTTTATTTGATTTTTACTATATCTAACACACGTAGGCATTGACACTGAGAATTTTTTCAAAGTTCACATCAGTTTTCGTTTCTTAGAGCCAGTGATGACATTGCAGGGATTATAGGATGGATGAGTATGGGTATGGTGCCGACTGAAAACTAAACTACATACATCCATGAAAGAATTTGTGACAAACTTTCTACTGCTCTATTTGTGACCATTTGTAATTGTTACTCAACGACAGTACTAAGAATAAATAATCTTTACTTGAATCCATCAAAAACCTGTAGACTAATTTAATTTAAAATGATTCGATCGTTTTTATTAAAGTTATTTATTT
>DWNJ01002047.1:0-11036 GCA_018250275.1 Udranomia eurus
ATAACGATAAGTCTTATTTTGGAGGGTAAGTAAATAATCAAATTGCGGATTAGTTTTAGACTTCTGTTCGAGTTCTGTTTTTTAAACAATTTTATTTTCATATATTCTAACAGGTTAGGATGAGACAATAATTTGACAACAGCCTAGTATTGATTTTGCATAGTTAAAGCCTTCATGCCCAAGGTTAAATTCGCACGGCGGATTTAAACTTAATAGGTTAAAAAAATGTATAGACAATGATTATCTAATGAGCCGATGGTGCCCTTTGAAGATGACGAGACGATTAGAAACAATATTGGAAATCGTGCTTGGTCGTTGGAGAGAATACGACATTTTTATGCTCAGATGCTTATTTTAGGAATGGTATCAAATGAGCGGTGCACTGAGATTCGAAATCTTGAACACTTTTTTTACGAAGGGATACCTAGTTTGAGGGATTTCCACCAACTTAAAAGCCCTCAGTGTGTGTACTCAGGATCTCCAAAGGAACTTCAACTGAGTATCCGCCAGCACGTTGTCTTATCAGGTACGTCTGGAGAGACACGATGGCTCCATCGACGTACCTTGGTGTACGTCGTTGTAGGGCCATTCGACGAAGGCTAGCCAACGACGTTCTTCCTGGAGTAGTGAACTGGTCGGCTCGAGTTTCCACTCTAACCGTACCGACCCCGAAAGCGAGGCTCCTCCACCTTTTAGTCTCCTCTTACGACTGGCAAGAGTTACCGTAACGCTTTTCTCAGGTACCGCTACTACTGGGACCTATCTAAGAGACGCTTAAAAGCATCATTTTATCCCAACTTCCCCTAAGTTTCAAGAACTTTCTGTCCGAGAAAAACGACCACAATTACGAGTTGGTACATGATCAATATCAATTGTATTTACAGTTGTGGACACAGTTTTGAACCTGGATGAGTGATCCATGTTTAGGTTTGTCCTAATTTGAGCTGTATTAGCAGCTAATACCTAGCTGCAAGTTATGATTATTACGACGTGGATTCCTTCTTTATAGCTAGCAATAGATATAGAGAGCATTATTGATTGATTTATCAAAGATGCCCCATCTCATTCTACAAGTACCCACTACTACCACTACCATTTTGAATGAAATTCTAATTTAAAATAATGTACAATATAGTAATTTCAGTAGAAATATAATCGTGGACAAAATGATAAAATATTCATCAATATTAATTGAATAATTAAATTTAACGGTTAAAACGTAGGGTCATGCAATAAACTTTTACGCTTCTAGAATTCGTAATAATGGAATATTGAGCTGTCTAATAAATCAAGTGAATTACACTCTGGCAATATTTCCAAGATAACTTTTGGGTTAATCGTAAAGCTGGCATTATTGTGCTTGTAGCTAAAGTGCCGTTTTGGTTGATGCATTCCAAGGTACATGAATAGATTGGTGGTGGTAGGTTCTGGTTGTAGAGAGACCGCACCACAGTTTAGACTGGATTTGGTGGTTATAATTATAATAAGCATGAGTGTGATTATCGATAATGTGAAACACTACAAGAAAAAAATATTTTCGTTTAGTGTCTACACTCCTATTGGGGGGTCTTGACATGACAGAGATTCGTTTTATCTATGTCTCATACCTCACCACAGTTTTGCATCCGTTGCTTGTTGGGAGTCGGGACCATAGTCCTGTGCTCCAATGTAGATTGTTATTAGCTTACTAGCCGTTTTTTGTTATGACGAAATATGAAATTGTGGGCATAGGACACGACACACGCTATACCTAAAGTCTTTGATTCCGACGCTATACTTGAAGACAAACATTACTTTGATAGATAGTAGGTATGCACATTACCATTATATCCAAAACATACACAATTACTTTAAATTTGTGTTTTGTTCTAGAGCCTGGTTAAACCTTTATTTTTTCTTCAATTCTTCCGTATCAATAGATCTCCTTGGTCGAGTTTTCACCGTAGTATTCACTTGTATTTCGAAAGTTATGGTAATAGTTTAATGACTGTTTGAAAACAATAGGGTCTAAACTCCGAGCTTTGAAATTTCTCGAATAATATTGGGTTTAGCAAAATGAATATTAATTATTAGGAGACACTTATTAATCAGATACAACAGCCGCAGAAGAGAATCATTAGTAGTAGGCCATAATTATGACAACTTATGAATGTATAAGAATGTATAAGTCTTCCTACCTTTCTTTCGCTTATGTTTAAAATTATAGTATAAATACGTGAAGCAAAAAGTTTAGGAACGATTTTTACGACAATTACACGAACGGAAGGGTATGAAATGTGGCACAGTTGAAGTTTATACGGAGAAGAAGTTACATGCGATACTAAGTGCCGGACTGCCGATCGAAGGGTCCTGGGTTCGATTCCCAGCGAGACAGAAATTTGGATGATGAGTTTAAATTTTCTCGGTCTGGGTGTTTGTGTGTTGTCCATGGCTCCCACGACACAGGGAATCCTAGTGTGGGGCTCGGGCTATGAGTGTGAAAGCGTTATTTATATATTTATTTATTTACTCATAGAAAAATATAGATATTTTACAACTGATCATTCTATGATATATATGATATGACCGATTTCTAGTGTTTTTAAATATAGGGGAAGAGGTAGTTCTATTTTGTTCAAAAATAATCATCAATCAGGTTAACGATGAATGAAAACGTTGTCAGCATGGATAATTGAGATTTTTTCCATAGTTATGCCAAGAAATCATTCGATTTTGATCTCACATACGACTAGCATCACAAAGCCAAAAGCGTTCTACACTCAACGACTTAAGTTTGATTGGATAATTATTTGTTTAGCAAAACAGTAGGACGAAATGGATCAAAAAAATCATAACTAATAAATGGGTCGGTTGGTTATAGTAACATATTACCAAGTATCTACATACGTACCTTGAACGAATGAACGATCGTTAACACAATCTGCTATGCATTTTCAACCGGATAGATACAGTTTGCTTCTTAACGTTAATGCACCGTTGACCCGAAGCCTTTAAAGGTAATAATTACAATTTGTAGCGGCAGCTATCATAAACTTCCTGTAATTATTGTTGGATGCTCGTTTAGCTCGAGTAGACGAAACTCGAAGCCAGACGAATAAGTTCATTTGCCTACGCCGTAGACTTAAATATTACGATCTTAAATATTACGACCATAGATAGAATGTAGTCCAAGCGGCAGGCTTCCACTCGCTCTTAACCATTTGAGGTTTCGTGTGGATGTCGAGGCGTATCTAACCATGTGCTGCTGCATCACGAGGCGCACCGTGTAAGTCGTGTAGTTCATAAAAATTATTAACGGAAACCTTATAAATTATTTATTTCTGTTTTTATATAGGAGCTTGAGTTTTGTTCCCAAAATTACACAACAGTTGTGTATTTAATTGTCTATTCTTAATGTTCTGTAAAATATTTAATATTTTATGTATCTAGTTTATTACATTAACTCTTTCAGTGCTTAATCACACAGCATTTAACAAAGCAAATTCACCACAGGAAACGTAACTTATTTTCACTCTTAATTGAACAGAGTCAGCTACGCCTCAGTTTAATTTAAATATCCCGGAATCCGTTAAGTAAATATGTTATCCAAATGGTCTCATTCCCTGTTCCCGCACTTTTCTTGATAATTTTAATGGCGGATGTGCAAGGCAAATGCTTTTTACGACGTACATCCGTGTTGAGCAAATCTTGACTTGATAATATTAGGTACATTTACAGATATTTTATACGTAGGCAACAGATAATAAAGCTTCATTAATGGTAGAATTATATCACTATTAGATGTTTAATTACGTAAAAGTAGTGTATTAGTTAAAAATGTTTTTTATTTATTTACAAATTCTGCTCGCAGATGCGCCTGTATTAATGAGTTCGGAGAGATATATGTTGTATGGAATGCGATTAGGGTTTTTAATGCGGGTCCGGTACGCCAATAAAAATAGAAAATATCCATATTAATTTGGAACACTTTAACTTTCTTTTAATATACTTTTTTAATATAATCGTTCGGTAGTCTCAGAGATTACGCTTAAACAAATAAACATACCTCTTTAAATACTAGTATAGTTTATTACAGGTTTCGCCGAGCCAGGCCAAGGGGTCATATGGCAATAGTTCTACCGGTAAACCAGATTTAGATGACCCGCCTCTAGTGGGCGTCTGTGCTTAGTGGAATGGCGGATAATAATGGTACTGTACGGGAAACGTGGTACTTCGCCCCGGGTCTTTGTTTATGATACTGCGAGTGTTATCAGATGTTCGCAACAACATGGTGATTTATTTAAAGCGCAGTCTTTATCTTTTCCTACATGTTCCCGATGATACCTATGTTTAAAGTATTTAGAAGATGGTAAGCTTCAGCGATGACGTTACGACTAGGTTTGTTTTGTTTTATTTTAATGTATACATTTTGCTATGATTAGAAGTGCATCTGTTCATTTGTACGAGTTGGGGAAGAGCTTCGTAGAAAGTGGTATTAATGTTTTATGGTTTAATTCCAAATCCACTCATACCACATCTACATTTATTTCTGCCTTATAACATGGGTTCGGGTTATGGAGTTCGTTTTGAAGGAATGCCTTTTTGCATGGTAAAATAAAAGCGTTTTGCATAAAGGGGTTGACTTAAGATCCCCGTGAATGATCGAAACCACATTACAAGGACAGCCTGGCGTCTTTTTATTTATAAGAACATAAATTGCATGTATGAATGATACTAAAAGAAGTAGAGTCGCTTAAACTATTTTTATAACAATAAGAATATTCTTAGTGCGCTGAGGACTTGTCGTTACTGTGAAATAAATATTTATATATTTATGTTAGATTACATCTATCGCATACACTATTATAGTCTCATACGAAACATTGAGATTGCAGCATCGCGGTATCGTAATAAAGCTCAACTCTGCAAAAAAGATCTGCGAATCGTTTTACCGTTAATATGCACCTACAGTCGGTGTCAATTTTTACGTTATTAGCTTCACCCGTACATTGGCCGCAATCCTATTGCATGTCCCACTGCTGGGCACGGGTCTCTTCCCACAACCGGGGAGGGCATGCAGCACACTCCGCCACGCTGTTCCAATGCATGTTGGCTGAACTACTGATTAGGGGCTAACCAGTATGTCGGATTTTTCAATCCTCGAAAATGACTCCGAGAAGGTTTAACGACTGCCTCCATAACAACCGGGACAGCTATGCGCGGACCTGCCTGCCCAGCACTAACGGCACAGTCGTTTTTATAATAATATTCATTTATTTCCCGAAACGTAAAGAAATATTAAACTTTAATTTAAATTAGCCAAATCTTACATCTAGCCCTGTGTTGCAATGTATACCTTGCCTACCTTTATTTTAAAACTATTATTAAGTATTCCGTATTTTTTTCAATATTATTTCCATGCTAAAAAAAGATTATGTCGAGTTTGAACCTCTGTGTGTTCTATGAAAGTATGAGTGAATAAGCGTGAGAGGGTGTTATAAATAAGTAGATCTTACATTACGTACAACAGTACTTACATTACGTATGTATGTATGTACATACTTGTTTGCTGCCGTGTGACCATTCATACCGAATAACGGAATCTCTTCACCCACTTGCGGGCGAATTATTTAAAAAATTGCACACGAATTAATTTTATATAGCCCATATTAAGCTGGGACTTGATGCTAATCTGGTAAATGCGCACGATATTACACTCTCGAAGTTTGAAAAAAAGTATTTTAAATTGTTTTCTAAGTTTTAGATATACCGTATCTGTTTTTGTAGTCTTTATTTGGTTTTAATATTGCAAAAATATATAACATGCTATCAAAAGAGTTTTTCAGTGTTGCAAAATGATTAAAAAAACAAAGAATGTTATAATTAATACAATTTTATTTTATTATAATACACCAATATTATCTACAATTTATAAATCACAATCTACGCAACATTAAAATCTTTGAAATATTGACTTGAAAAATGCCTTTCTCGAAAAGTTCATTTTAAGTTACTGCCATATATCACCTACTAGTTACTACTCTAGTTGTGAGTGCTGTATTTCGTATTTTAGATGGCTGTCTTTGTTAAAATGTCCAACCTAATCCATGCCTTTATTTTCGTGTGATTAAATAACATCAACAAACTAAAACACATTTTTTACGTTTACAATATAATATACATACTCGTATATACATTGATGAAATCGGATAGGTCAAAATTTATTTGCATTAATAGTATATCAAAAACGACAACATATACTTTTTAGTATTTCAATTAACCAAATGTATTCATTCAATTTGCTTATGTCAAATACATAATATAGATGCAAAATTCACATTTTTGAATATTTCTTTAAACTTTTAACATGTTATCTGGTAATGGTTTATCAAGTATCGAAACATTTATATATTTTTTTATTATATAGAAATCAAACAATTTATTTTATTTCTGTATAATAAACTATTTGCCATAAAAAGTAGACGAAATTAATCACAAACATTAACACTTGTGTAGTCTACGCAAACAAATCCGCAGACGTAAAGCTTGTATTACATATGACATAAGCACCAATTTTGAAGGCGTCGCTCGTTCGGCTAAGTATTAGAAAATAACTGGTTTGGTAATTTATCAATTAGCCTTGTGAAGGAGTCAGACGCGCGATTTATATTAAAACAGTAAGTTAACTAGTTTGGAATTTCATGTATATTAGATGTATATGTTAATGATATTTTTATTATTCTCACTAATTATCTAAAGAAGCATTCCTAGACAAAACATAATGTAATAGATGGTGGCGGAGAGATGAATATGCTGTTAATTTGCCTAGATGTGACGATTAATATGAAATACACAATAATGTACCGCGGCTTGTGTAGAGCCCATGTCATCGCGCAAGTTAAGCAACGTCGGGCCCAGTCAGTAACTGGATGGTTCTGACCGATAGTGGCATTTTCATGCGCATTTCCGTGCTTCGGAGGGTACGTTAACCAGTCTGTCCCGGTTATTATCGACAGATAGCAGTCGTTAATCCACGTCTGAGTCCATTTGGGGGTTTGAAAACATCCGACATACTGGTTGACCAGTTCTTCCGCCAACACGCATTGAAGCAGCGTGTCGGAGTATGCTCCTGGATTTCCCCAGTTGTTCGAAGAGACCTGTGCCTAGTAGTGGGACACAAAAGGGTTGCGGCCACATAAATAATTACAAAACCTGATTTTTTTTATTAGCATAGCAAGAACATCTTACTAATTATATCAGAAGGCTCGGCAAAGAAGAGAGATGATACATGTCGGATTAGACCGGCTCAGCGGTTGTTTCTTGATCTGACATTATGCAATGAACGGCGTTAGATACGAGTAACAAATTATCGACTACAACCATACAACGGTGTATGATTTATTTGGTACACAATATTTTCAAGGACGCGTAAAAGTTCCTAGAGCGCGCCACTACACGTCTAGACTCTGTCTAACAAGTGCTATTAGCATGAGAGCGCTTGCGGATCTTTCAAATTTTAATTTTTCTATTCTATTCAATTGACTTTACCGCCGTATGTTTTACAGTGCATTTAGCGCATTTTTTCTAATAGTTATCTTTAATCCGACACTTGTCTAATTTATTTACTTACTAGAAAATCAGACACTAAAAACGGATTAAAACAAAAAATAAGACTAATAATGCTCGAAAAACGTCACAAAGGCTGATTAACTTTTATATGATGAGATAAACCACTAACTCTGTCATCAAAAATAAGAAATTATATTTTTCATGTTAATCTTCTTTTACGGCCCGAGTCATATTGGTGATCATTATAATATATTTATGGGGTGCAAATGACATCGCATAAAATATGAATTCTTATGGGGAGTTTGGGGACACCGAACACATGTGACGCATGGCAAGCCTTTGTTCAAATAAAGACCAAATTTGGAAGTGTTGTTGGGAACAATATCTTCTAATTATTGAAAAGGGCAGAAAATTGAAAAAGACAAGAGCGGAAATAAATATTCTGTAAATATATGAATTCTCTTTACATGATTAGTATAATATCATGGACATTATCCTGTGGTATTTATCGTGCATACCATGTATGAAGTACCTATGACTTTATTATGATACGAAGAGATCCGATTCCAGTAGTCAAACTGTTGCTCGTAAAAAATATAGACACCAGAAACTGACTATAGTCGCCGAACGACAAACAGTATAGACTTTTAAAATATTTTTGTTTTATCCGTTTAGCAATAAGTAAGAAGTGAAGTGCTCGTACAAAAATATCGGACGAAGTAACGAACAAAACTACAGCAGTCACACAAAAACTAGCATTGATTAAATGTAAACGATTTGCTTTAAAGTGTAGTCTTTTCAGCTGTAACGATGTTGTAACTTTTGTCTAATGGCCGCAAGGTTCGTTCTTTCTTTGCCGTATTGCAACTGGATCTTGTTTTTGTTAAGTAAATTGATTTTTTACGTGTTTGTCACTAAGACAAGTCAAGTCACCTGTTATTTATTTAAGTCTCTTTGCTTAAGCTTGTTGCAACTATCGTAACTGATATAGAATTACGGGTTAGTAGCTGATGGTAATAAAATATGTCTGCGATTTTGAACTAACTTCGTATTAGAAATATTGTGCTATTTAGACCTAAAAATGTTTTTTATTCTATAAAAATAAAGCGTCAATATACTAAACCTTACATAAAGTACTAGGAAAGTAGAAAGTATGGGACATGAAGTTGTTAATTGAACGAAATTATTGAGAGTTTATTGGTATTTGATATTTATTCAATGTCGCCCGTCTATTTCAAGCGACGTTTAATCGACCTATCTTCTTTATAATAATAGTGTTTGGTCCGTTGTGATCTGTTTTAAATGTGTGGCATCAGTTATCGACCACCGGCTGAACGATCCCTCCTGAGGTTTATTACTGATGTCTATGGGCTGCTGGAACTATACCATAAAGTGAACTTGAAGTTCAATGTTATATGTATAGTTAAAAACGTAAAGCCGTGGAAAATGTTGTCCGCTGGTAATTTTTTTATCTTTTTTTCTTTTATTCTTTTCCGCAACATAATTATAGAACACTGGTTGGGTCGGTTTAGTAGAATTCAGACGAAAACTATCATGAACCATTTGCATCTCATAGAAATGTATTCCGTCCATAATTTAGAAACTCGTATGTCTTTCACCGTGTATTAATGCAATAATCCTCGTTCATGACCGTTTAGGGTTTAGACCAATCTGTGCTACTGTAGACCATGTTACCGGTCCTAAAGGTCCAAGTTTCCGCGGGGATTATATACGATTCGCATATTCAATTTCTCACACAGACTCAGGCGCTTAGGGTATTACAGCTGAATGATGCGCCTGATCCCAGAATAAAAGATAGAACACGAGAACGAGAACGAGCTACTGCAAAGACAATAAAATAGCCAACAAATTAATTGGAGAAGTTAAATAGTTGCTACGTATCTGTTCTGTTTCTGAATTGAAAGATTGAAGAAGATCGAATTGATTTTTTACACGCTTTCAGGTCGACCTCAGTCGCAACTATGTAATAACATTTAAGAATCTGTATTACACGCACTTCTGGTTGTTGTATCATCATGAAACTTGGCTATTATGCAGATTAGGTGGCATTACAATATTATGGTACCATCGAGCTAGCGTGACGATGGAATTTGAAGGTGGCTGATGGAACCTTGGACTGCCTACTAAACATATCGAGTTTGGGCTCTTTACATTCGTCTTAACACAATGCCCAGTTCTACTGATGACGAGGACATATGATTATTATAGTACCATTGAGCTGGTCTGAAAATGGGACTGGAAAGCGTGATTTTAGTATTTTTTATTAATTTATTATTTTTAACAGCATTGTCCAGGCTGCTGTATTCCGGTCTGAAAGCTGTTAAAATAAAGGTTTTTATTGAGGCGTCCGATTTAGACCTTAATCCGCAGCATCAGCTGAGATAGCATTCCGAACTATGTTTAGATTACAAAATATTTAGGCGGCAGTGGCGGCTGCTGGCGACATATGGTCGTTTGTAAATAAAATTAGTTATAAAAAAAACTATACCTACTTAATTCTACATTATATACATTTTTATAAGTATTTAATGTATTTTTATTGTCATCTTTCGTCACTGATAAGAGTCATATTTATATCAGTATAAATATGAATTGACTATTTATTTCTTTTGCTATTTAATAACTATGAATATAATACTTTAACTATGATATAAGAGGCAGTGTGCCCTTTCAGTGAGCCTTAACTGTACTTCACTGTGAGCGGCTAACGAGCTAAGTCGACCTACATTCGCGCGCTCAAC
Organism: Udranomia eurus; assembly: GCA_018250275.1. NCBI lineage: Eukaryota > Metazoa > Arthropoda > Insecta > Lepidoptera > Hesperiidae > Udranomia > Udranomia eurus. Next base: position 10,311 of record DWNJ01002047.1, read on the forward strand.
CATGTTTCTTGTTTTATATTTATTTAACTACATATTATTTAACTGCAATTATTGACATACGATACGCCGAAGTACCTATTACTTCATTATTAACCGATGTCCACTGTCGCTGGCCGCATAATCTAGGATTTTCTTTCAAAAAACAATTATTAGGACTAGACATGCCAAGTAAAGTTTTCTTCAGCACAACTTATGCATGCGTCAGGGTAATTATAGGTTTTTGAAATAAATATATTATGAATACATAACAATATATATAGGTGTATATTAAAATAAATACAAATGCTATACATAAAAATATTTTAGCCAAATTTGACCCTGGGTATCTTACCCAAGATACTAGTATCAGTATCAGCACTACCACTACTAGTTTATTTTTTATTTGATGTAATAAAAGCTATGTATTACATCTTTAAAATAAATTATTTTATTTTAATACTATTATAATAGTATAATAATATATTATTTCCATACCATGTTATTATTATTAAGTCATTGGGGAAGTCGCGTTGAAGCAACCGCTGCCTAGCGAAAGAATTTTCAGCACGCTAGGTTTTTATTAATCCGAAATAAAACCATCCTAATGCATCCCGTTCCTACTTAACTATTACAGATATATATATAATGTATTATGTTATCATCCGAAGTTTCAGTTCTTTGACGTAATGACGTCTTAAAATCGATGAACGCCGATGTTTCCTTATGACGTTGTCACGTAAAATTATC
>DWNJ01002048.1:0-11035 GCA_018250275.1 Udranomia eurus
ACATAGTGTGTAGTAAGCCATATCCGTGAGTCACATACGAATAGCGATAGGCTTAACGACAAAAACGGAACGGGAATAATTTACCGTTGCGTGTGCGCACCGCCTTAAATTCTTGCTCTAAGAGGATTCCAATTGGTCGTAAAATTCACGACGATAACGTAAAATGTTTGTGACTCGCGTACCTACCTCCTTTCGACTCACTTTTGTATTTATTAAAAGATAAATGATCGTAAAAATCCTTCGTTGCATATGCAATGAGTTGTTTAGAACGTGTATGTTTATTATGTATCTATATAGGGAAAGAGAGATAAAAGATTTTACTGTTCGATAAACCGCATCTATAAATAAATAATTAATCATTGAGTACAAGTAAAAATAACATCTATTTATTTTATTTTTATACTCTTTTTTTTTTGTACACCAAAGATGATTAGAAAATTGTAAAATTGAGAACATAACGTACACAAAAGTTCAGGAGGTAAGAACAGAAAAGACAGGCTATGTTTATCTAGAAATCATTCATACTGTAATTCAAACTCTACTTTTGAACCGAGATTTCTTTATCGCATTATTGCGTGTTATTCAATCATTTTTTCGTTACAATTAAAAAATAAAGGTTTTTTAACCGCACATCAACCAACGTGTGCTCAGACAACGCAATGTACGCATCACAAAATTAACCCGAGCATGATGCGAAAACACCACACAATTCCTCACAGTCAAAGTTAAACTGTGAGTTAGTGAAACGACAACCGCCGACACTGCCAACGCTTCGATCTTAATTAGAAAAATAGTAAAACCAAAGATCATTAAGTCGACATGCGACCTACCTCCTACCTGACTTGCCCACACAGGTAGCGGCTTGAATTTAGAACACGAAAAGTCAATTAGCAGAAGTAGCGCCATCTTTTAATTGCTCGCGACAGCTGCGTGAACACAAATGGATTTCGATTCGATCGTGGGTGTCCGCTGCAGATAATTACTCCTTGAATTAAGATCTGGCGGGAGTGGGGGTCAGCTAAATTTATTGCTGAAGCGAAAGAGATGCATTATTGTCCGGGCAACGGAAGTCAGTTTGGACGGGATTGTGTAAGTAAAGACCATCACGTGTAAATGAATAGAACTTTGTCATTCGATTACAGTTGCAGACGTCTGTATTGTATTATCTACATATTTACTTTAGATATAAAAAATATATTTTTAATTTAGAGCCATCGATACTACAAAGTATATAGATAAAAAATAAAGAGATATTCCTATCTCTGTAACTCTGAAAGATGTCTAACTAGTTTTTAGCCTTTGCGGCTTTGCCTGCACTATAAAGTAAATAAACCACAAAATTTTGCTCAATTCCCCATAAAAATACATGCACCCCCTTTTCGCCCTAGATGGTTATTACTCATTGTTTGACCCAGTAGATGGCGCTGCTAAGTGTTATTACATATTTTATATTAAATGTAAAAACCTATGTGGTGTCCAATAAATCACTCTAATTTTCAGTAAAAAAATTAAAAATAGTTGTTGAGGTATTAGTTTCATAAACATAACACACTGCACTTGATTAAACCTAATTATTTTTAAATCGCAGACAGACTGCAATTTTATTTATATGTAAAGATTACTAATTGATTAGGTAGTAACTACAGTTATACATTTCTTTGGTCGATATTACACTAGCACTACATAAAGTCACGATACATGTCTTCTAAATAAAGGATGTCATAAATTACGAGAAATTATGCGAGTACCGGAAATTATGACTTTAATAGAAACGCAACAAAGTCATTATAATAATTTGGTTCTGCTTGCATTATATTTATGCGCTGAAGTTGCGCCTTGTGTGTAACTACATTTAATGTGTTTAATATATCCCCATTTATTATGTGACAAAACTAATTAGGATCGTACTTAATCTATGTTAAGTTTTTGCTTGACATTTGTAAAGGCGGCTCGTTCAAAGATGTTGATTAAATACTTGTACAGAGACAAATAACATCCTGTACCTATATAAGTAGGAATAAAAATAGTCAAAAGATATAATTAATATTGGCACCTGTGAGTGTTTAAAGATCTTGGAAGTAGTTAACCGTTTTTGTTAGTTTTCGTAAACATTGTTATCAACAGTCGTTCATTTCTGCCATAGAGCATTAATTCTGCTGATATGTTATGATTAGAAATAGTTACTTTTTAATTATGGCAAACTTTAATCAGATGAGATTACTTGTTGTTATTAAAATAGCTAAAATGTAAAAACGGAAAAATATAATGAAACGGTGTTAAAAGAATATAATTAATTGGTAAACAATAAAACCATTTTTTTCTCACGCTGCACGGTTTTTTGACTAGGTAAATTGTAATATAATATTTAAGTTAAATCGTATATATTAATTGTATAAAGTAGGTGCTCGGCACACTTCGTACTGCCTCAGAATCATTTTCCTCGACGTAATGGAACGGGCCGCGGACGCGGTGCACGCGAGTAAACCTCCCATTAGGCGATATTTTTTACAACCGCGCGACCTCTTCATCATTAATCGGTATATTTCAGTCAATTTACATAAAACCCTAATGTACTATTAAGCTAAACCTTCCTCAAGAATTGCACTACTTTTTAGTAAAAACCGTACAAAATCCGTTCGGTAGATTTCGAGAAAATCCCGAACATACATCCCGACAGCTTTTGGGGACTTTATTTTATATTATGTATATAGAAATAAGTAATCTTTGCAATTGAATAAAACGTATGTGAACACTATAAGAGTAACGATTAGCAAGCTTGCGTGAACGGTGCGCACGCGTTCAATCAGGACAGTCCCGACCTCATTTGAATGTGCCACCCCCTCCCCTCGCGGAGGAGGCATCCCTAAAGAAGACGTATCTCGGCACCACAATCCATTGTCCATTGTTTTTGCCCGATGTTATTTATGACGGACGACATTATTCCCCTCTCGCCCGCACCCACCCCGAATAGCTATACGCGTCCCGCTCGAGCAAGGCTTCCGTCCGGTAATACCGAGCTAATAAATTTACGTTTCAAAAGATTATTTATTAGATTATTCATAGCGTGGTACTCTTGTGCCTTATTGGTTTGAAGGACATTTAGTGCTCTTTCGGGTTTTCGACTTTTTTCTGATTGATTTGTGGCGTTCTCTCGAACAATGGGATGGGACGCGTTCGACCGCATTTTGCTCTTTTAATCTTTGATTCATGGGCAAATGTTGAATACTACAAATGTCGAATAGAATAATGTATTGATATATAAGTTTTGAAGCATAAATATCGATTCCTATTCACTTTTTATCGAAGAATGTCATGGCGAGGTTGTATTTTTCGTTGATATCGACAATTTATGTTTGGAAGATTTCTTCATGTCATAAATTAAAATCATCCTGCACATGCTTTTATATCTTATACTTAGTAAAGAATTGTATTACTTAGTGTAGAATTGTGTTTGGGTTGAAGAGCTGTACATGCCAGGTGTACATATGTCTACAATAGCAATACTACTCTATGTACGCGTGTGTATATAAGTATGAGCTTACTTGTTTAAGGTCTTATTTAAATGAATGCGAATAGGCTAACATCTATACTTATTATAAGGTTTGGTGGTAGTCATTTATTTACAATAAGAATATACATTATTTATAAGAAAGAATTTCTGATATTCGATTTCGCTCTGTATTTTACGCCATCCTTCACAGATAGATGAAAAACAGGTCATAAATAATTTAAGCATATTTGAAATGGAATAAAAATCGGCCATGCTTTACAACAATAGCACTTCCCCTACATTTCAGTTTCTCTTCAAAAATTTAATTAAGTCATAGCTCACGTCTCGTTATCCACAGAAACAATGAAGACACGCAGTCAACTCCATCCGCATCAAATCAAGACGCCGTTGAAGAGATTCATCCGCATTATTATGCGGGACCATTAATTAACCTACACGAAAGTTTTAATTAAAAAAAAGTGGAAGTCCATAAGAAAGGCGACACAGACGCGCCGACGAATTCAAAATCCCCCGCGTCTCAACCGCCATAAATAATTGGGACAAAACCCTCTCCGACCCGTCTCACCCCCGCCTACCCCCCGGATAAGTGTCTAAAATTTTCACAATCCGGCAATAAAAAGATAATTTATTAGAATAGCTCTTATTGTTTTCGTTATTTATGTGTATGGAGTAATGTAATCTAGCCGGTGGGCCCTAAATAAATAATTTCACTTTAATGTCGCTCCTTGCCTAATCTCCTGGTGGCCGGGCAGTCCGCGTTTGTGCGGGGTAATGGCCACCCGAGGTATTTTTAGGTCTAAATAAATATGATTTGTTGTACCGTCCCTGACAGAATTTAATTTCGTTCCGCCAACGAGCGAGCGTTGCAAATCTCTGAATAATTCTAATGAGTCATCCTTGAATTTGCATTATCGGTGATAATGGCCCCTTGTAATGACCCCCGACAATCGATAAGGATCTAAGGGGTCTCACCTGCGACAGGAGGTTAACGGAAGGAATTTTACATTCTACATAGGTTGTCGATACTAACAGAACAAACGTTCTGTTAGTATCGACAGTACAAAATCCAATTTTTTTTAAAGATTTACATGAAGGATGAATATATTGGTCTCTAAGAAATATAAACGGAAGATCTAAAAAGCCTTCATAACAGTCGCTACTTGTAATAAATTTGTTTATTTATTTTGATACTTAATATGTTTCCACAAACAATAGATAATCTAATTATTTCATGCTTAATACTTTATTGTGCTAAACATACATGAGAAAAGAATATTACTGACTGCACATATGTGAGCTTCGACTGCGAACGGAATCCTATGATGTTTATGTGCTACGCAATGTGTACAAAGTGTCTGATCTTAAGTTATCGTTAAGTAAATTAATATTGTGACTCGTACATCTCCTTTCAATTTTGGCATCAAAATGAAACCTCAAAGCCGGTACACTACACACACCAAAGTAACGTCAAAATGCTACCCAAACCCAACTCCTCGCACGAAACCGCATAACGGAGATACATTAAACGATCCAATCGCATTACAGTTGATGCAGAACTCATAAACACACGAGGAGCTCGGGGCGAGGCGGTGTTAAAGCGGAAAAAAAAGCACATCACATGCAGATTTCAAAGCATTCCTCTAGACGGCCTGAACTTCAGTGGCCATTTCTGAAAATTAGTGGACGTGTGGGCGAGGGGAGGTCCCCCTGTGGGGTACCGCGGCGCATGATTTACGCCAGCGCCGTATTATGTTTTGACTTTAATAAACAGGGCGTTTGTCACGGCACAGACGGGTCGACGCCTGCATGCTGGACTAAGACGTGTGCTTGCTTTTTTAATAATACACTTTGGTGTGAATTCTAAATTCTTGTCCTTACGAGCTATGATTGACGGGCTCAAAGAAATTTGATAAGACGCAGCCACAGATTTTAAGGAAGATGGTATTCTAAATATGATTAAAAAACATCGTTTGTATAAAAACTTCACTTCATTGCGATTTTGAAAAATATACTAGCTATTAACCACGACTTCGCTTACGTATAACAGCGTGCCGGTAAAACTACTGATTTGATTCAGGTTATTTTCGCTTCTTGGGGTTTAATCTTTTTCACACTATGAAAGGAAGACATTTCTTTTTACAATCCCTAATAAATTATAGTGTAATTCCCACATACACTAATTGCACGTTGGAAAGTTGCAAAAAATAACTTAAATACAAGTGAAAGCAAGTTTAACATAATTTTAATATTCCCGCTCCACTACAAACAAACGAATGGTGGAGCGGCGGTGACCAGCAGTTGTAACAGTTAAGAGCAGTAGTTTTAATTAAACTCCGAAAGTTCTCAGCAATGGCGCAGTCACTCAGATATGGGCACATTTATTTTATTCGGGGAGGTTGTTTTGTCTCTGTGATAGTCTAGATTCGTTTCATTTTCAACTTTGTTATTAGGTTTTTAGTTATTGGCTTTGGCGTTTATTATTATTTTCATTATGGGTGGGGGGACTGAGGTTCGAAGTAGATCCAGGGCGTGTTAAATGGGTAGTTGACCCAGAAAGCCACTGTGATCTATCTGTACAGTATCTGCGTATCGTATACTTATAAAACACGTTTTAGTATGCCTAACAAAGCTACGTAACATCATAAAACAAAACTAAATAAGCGTTACCAACGTATTCATTCCATCAAAAATGACAGCACAAAATTGATTGATTGAGAATAATTACGAAAAATACATTTCAAGATGGAAAAGAAATAAATTCAAAGAAAAATTTAACAGAAAATGAAAAACTTCAAGAGAAAGAAAAGTGTTAATAAACTCGATACAATATTAAGAACAGTCACCATTATCTATTGAAACAAAACCACCTCTAATCCATATCCGACTTAACTCCACGACAATGTGTCACACATATTTACCGCCAAACTTCAGGGTCTGTGCTCCGTTTTACCTGGCCGATGATCGCCATTACAGCGTTTGCGGGCTCGCAAACGGGCCGTGGGGGTCCACCGTATAGTTTCACCCCCCTTCCAGCTTTTAATTATAATACTTTATGGCCCAATAAATCACGGCGCCCGTCCCTCGACGCCGCCTCCTAGCCCCCTTTGAAGCATATCAGTTCAATTCTCGCTTCGTGTAATAATTTATAAAGAAATTATTCGCTCTCCGCGCGGGTGGCTTAAGGATCGCCGTGACGTGGTCTTCGCTGCGTCAGGAGTGACACGTGTATTGATGGCATGTAGCATACGTTTCAAGTTTTTTGCTTCTTTCCTTGGCGTGAGTTGGCGTCGTGTTGATTTTCCGAACACTTTTAACTCGCGTCTCATAGTCTAATTTACGAAATACCCTACCTTCTACGAAGATGTTTATTGGAACAATACTTTGAAAACCAAACTTTTGACCTCACATCTTTAATGTATTAAAGTTTCTAAGCTGAAGTTGCCACAAAAGGTTTATTTTGTAGTATATTAAAAATTCTTGCCAACTGTTAAAACACTGAATATTTATCTATAAAACCTTATATTAAAATAAAGAACAAAGGAAGACTCGACGCTGAAAGCATTCTCTACAAACCAACCAATTATTACGCTATACGCGTAATATGTGTAACGTTTTAATAATTGTGAATAAACTGCATTACATTAATCGACGCTCGACCTAACCCCCGTAAACAAGCAACCTTAAACTGGTGAAAAATGGATGTTCACTTATTTCGCTCGTGACGAGTGTCACGCTGACCGACAACTAAGTGGACGATCCATCACTCGTCAAAACAGCGCGGCCCGTCTGGGGTGGCTCTTTGTTTGAATTGCACTAGAAGGTGCAATTTCTGATACGACTACTGAATTGGATAATTGGCCAATACTTTATAAGACAACGAGGTTTTAGAGAAACTGAATTACACCGATTTTACAAAATATGTAAGTATTGGTTTGAGGAAGAGCCGTTTCTACTTTAAAGTATTACTATTGACTGTTTGTGACAAATTTTAATAATTTACACACACGTAACAGAATAGTACTAAGCACTCTTCGCTCCAACTGACCTAGCAGTGTTAACAATACTCCATGGACCAAATTTCAATCAGCCAGTCGTCGCATGTAACTAACAACAGACACTGATCCATATAAATTCCTTATTTCCTATTCTAGGATCAATTTAAATTCCTTATTTAATGAGCAGGCTTTGTAATCATTTAAACCTGTACACAGAATAACGTAATATTGACGTTATTTACGTACCTAAGTATTTATAACATTAACTTCGATAAACAAGTAACGTTACAGAATTAATGTTCACTTATTTCGCTCGTGACGAGTGTCACGTTGACCGACAACTAAGTGGACGATCCATCACTCGTCAAAACAGCGCGACCCGCTGGGGGTGGGTGGCTCTTTGTTTAAATTATACAACACGGTAGTAGTACTGGAAGTACCTTGCTAAACTGCTACTTTTCCAGTATTTCAAGCAATTAGGCTTGGTAAATTTTGAAAAAGATGCATAAGCTTCTCTATACTGACTTGTATAGTAGAGTAAGTCGAAACCAGTTATGGTATAATTAAATTGTGCCTGTAAAGATACATATAGTTTCCAATTCGATTTGATTCAAGTCCAATACTAAATAGAGCGCTGATGAAACTAGTATTTATCGACAGGACACGGTATAAATAAGAAGGAGCTAATCAATCACTCGTCAAAACAACTCAGAGCTGCCCCATAAGTCACTGTGAGGCGAAAAACGTGGACCCGGGTGGAGCTGACTGACTTATAGCGTCTGCGATTGTTGCACTTAAGACCAAAGAGTAAGTTCTTTACCAGAGGGAGTTAAAATATTGATATTCACAATCTGTTTTTTGAGATCCCTCTAGGAATATAGTGATCTAGAGCGTCATAATACGTTATGTCTAAAATTATTTTGACTTATAAATAGACTGAAAAAGCGATTTCTTTGAGTTTAGATATTGGATAATCTTACCGACGTAGGTAAATTGAGGCCAGATTTGCTGAATACTCATTAGGAACACCATATTGTATTTTATGTACATTTAGCCAAAGTACATTAGTATATACTTAAATTTCTGTTCTCGGTCTGGGTGTTGTTGTCTTTGTGTGTTGTCCATGGCACCCATGGCCACATGGAATCCTAATGTGGGGCTATGAGTGTGAAAGCGTTGTTTATTATTTATTTATATTCAGCTAATCCAATCACCATCCTTGTCTATCCTGAACTGGACAATTCTTTGTTTCTCAAAAGTGTGACATGTGATTTATGCGATTAGGCATTAAACGACGCACTGTATTGTCTTGCCCTTCTGCGCTCATAACCTGTGCCCCTCCGTCGTTCGTGGTTCGTGGCAAACGTGAATGATTTAGAATCGGGACGTTACGTACGTTACGGCGGCTCGAATGTAACATTATATTATCCACGTAAAAATAAACTATTGATGTTTATTTGCCAAGCCTGACTGGCGTGTAGTAGGAAGGAAACTTGAATATAAAGTGCATAAGATACAAGAATAAAAATATGAGGTAATTCTAGTTGTAAGGATAAATATAATACGCTATTTAGTAGAGTTATTCACGGAGTATGGTAACATTTTATGGATGAGGTGCTTAGGATACGTAGACAAGGTCAGTTTTAGTAAAATTGTCACAAATATAATACACAGACTATAAAACTATGCAGAAAATTTCAACTGGAATGTAAAGTTTGTTACTTACATATTAGCCAAATGATCTCCAACGACGTGGTATTGAAAACTAAAGCTATAAGAATGGAGGTTAGAGATAATGGACAAACTGGCTATCCAGTTCCAAAAGTCCAGTTACCGAAAACCGAATGTTTGGCGAGCCACGGGTGCGAAATGGCCAAACGACTTCGCCAACAGCGAGTTCTGAAACAGGACCGATTTGGTACAAACAGGACAATACCATTCTCAGTGTAAGTATAGCAGTGGTACGCGCTGATTAAACGTATGATCAAGCGTATAGTATAAGCTAAACTGCTTGGTTAGTTAGTAAACAGATGTTTTCTCCAATATCTTTGTAGACATGGCGACTTCTGAATTTTGCGTCTTTGTACAATGTACTAAGTCTAATACATATACATACGAGTATATCAGATAAATTACCCTATTGTTAGTTTATAGTTTATCAGTGTTCAACTATCTAATGAAATAAATCTTTCTTTCTTATATATTTTATAGCGAGGAATACATTACTGTACTGAAAAATACATAATGTACATACTCTAAATGCAGAAAAATTAGTACGTTCCTATAAAGTGACCACCCTAAATCCTTTCGTCGTTATTTGAGTTCGTCGTTCCATAATGCAAAATATAAATACTATCTGCCACATCATACGAGCATCAATTGTATCGAGTACCGGCATACGAACAAAAATTCTGTACCCTTTGGCCAAGGAATCCTAAGCGCTAGGAACGGACCAAGATTACGTAACTGCAGAGGCGACATTTATCGGGCATCACTCAACTCGCCCACAGCGCCATCACCCGTTTCCGCTCGCTTAAAACTTGGCACGAGCGAGGGGGGTGCGTGCAAATATGACAAATTTATGTAAAACGGCCCCCTCTTTGTGCGGCAAGGCAGCGGGGAAATTAGTGCTCATTTTGTTTGATGTTTATGAGTGCTGGAGCGGTGTGCGCTTCAAAAATACGATAATGGCCGCCGCGGTTTCGTCTGGTAATGATATCGATTGTCGCGGAATTGTTCTGTTTGTTTGTGCATTGCTTTGTGTGTATATTATTACATTTTATAGAAGTAATAGTATTCTCTGTAGTTTCCTTGTTCTAATAGGATTAGCTCTAGTTAGTCATCCATGACTATTGGTATTTTGACATCAGAATCACAATGGGATTACTCACCTGTTTCAAATTGCTTGCTTCGTTTAAACTTTTAAATTACCAGTACAGTAGGACATTTTAAGGCAAGCTCAGTGCGATTTTACCGTTGAGCCACCGCTACCAGTATCTACAGTGGTCACTGCATAGGCTGCAGTAACCACTCATCTCATTTGTACTTACTGAAAAGAACCAAAACCGGATTAATCCCAACTGCCCACTGCTTTCGCTCGGAAAGTAAGCTCTGTTTTCATTGGAGCACCGAGGTCCTGACAGATAGAAGTCAGATTTATGTGTTTACGGTATAAATCAAGCGATGTCACCGGTGTAGCCGTCTTTTTTCGTCTCCTCGTCTGCTTGCTATATATCATAGCTCTGTCGTTTATGTCTTCCGCGCTTCAAGAATTTTCAAGATTTTACGCCGTAATAGCGCGGTGAATGACCGCCGGTGAAATTTTAAAAACCACATAAACATGTCATGGTTTTATATGTAGGTAGATTCGTGTTTTGTTGCTCCCTTGAGCTATTTCTATCTCTTGTCGACGAATGTCTCGTGAGTTTATTGTATTAATCGAGTGCTAGTGAAGTAGTGTGTCAATTTGGGATTCTTAATACTTACATAATAGCAAAATACATGTAGGTATATCCTACCTATGGAAAAA
>DWNJ01002049.1:0-11034 GCA_018250275.1 Udranomia eurus
AAAATAAAACAAAAATCATACACAGGGATGGCTACAAAAATATACCCAACTTTATAGTAGCAAAATTGCAATTTGGTTACCGAAGATTGCGACATATATACAGGAGACGCTTATGTGTAAACTAAATTATAACAATGTGATGAGGGTCCAAAATGACTATTGAGGGAAAACCGGACCCAGTTCTAATACTTAATATTGTCAAGCTAGATAAAACATCTAACAAATAAATACTATTTTATCTGCTAGATAAATCTTCCGTCGCTTACAAAATGTAACTACTCGCTTGTAAGTTAGTCTAGTAGAAAGTTAATATCAAGCTATGAAGCAGTATACGGCTTTTTATCAATTGTGTTGTGGGAAATCTGTCAACACATATTTTACTGTAGTGTTATATGATCAAAATTCTGTTTTTAGATCACTATCAACCAAGATAGGGGATAGGTTTGTTAGAAAGATGTTTGATGCTTCCGGGTGCTTCGGGCAACATGGTTCCCATAACGATATCTCCAGATCGATCGCGATGTGACAAGTCAATTAAAAATCCCCAACTAACAGCCGATGTACACATAATTACATAAAAAAATTCCGTCTCTCCACACCAACGTCTAATTGATTCGTTAACCTTTGATTCCGCTCAAATAACAAACACTGATGCCTACTAATTTGTGAATTATACAAATACCTACCATACCTAACGCCGGCCGAGTCGTCCGTCCATCGGATTGCAATAAAAGAATATAATCTTAACGTAATAAACATCGAGTGATTTTATCTGAGCTTAAAATATGGTAATGCGAAAAACGCCGCGGCTCAATCATAACTTACCTGCTAATGTCAGGCCTGTGACAGCTCCGTCTGATTGGCCCAAGTACAGGCGGACGTACGGACACGCATACTAAATTATACGACAATAAAAATTTTATAGCAACCACCAGAGATAATTCGCGACTGAGCTTGCTGTACCGCTCGCGAGTAGCCAGTGTGCGATAACTGACAAAAATAAATATAATGTATAATCTCTTCAGTGGTTGAATTCAATGCCACTTACACAATTATGCGAAGATGAATATTTGTGGACATATCATATGTATAAAAGCAATCACAAATTTTGATACATGCTAAAATGTTGATTCCTGACACCTGCTTATATATTTCCTTGGAGGACAGTTATCACTTGATATCAATGGTATCTCTTCACAATAGCACAGGTCGTTATTTCCTCGCTAGCGGTGAGACAGGTGGTTAGCGACACGTGTATTCACTTCATACCATCAAAGGGAGCTCATTCCGTCATTTACTTGCATATCGCATTCAGTATTCATTTGAGTTTATGTATCGTTCGCGCAATGCCTATTCGCTAATCGATGCACGAAATAAAATGAGTACTTCGGCACAGTTGCCTACTGTCGTAAACGTTTTCTTCGGTTTACTCGCCGGGCGTTGAAGTCAAGTGGACCTAACGCTTTGCGGAAACTACTAACAAATATGATTTAGGTAAAAATTATAAATTGTGGGAAATATTAGTACTACAAAATTAATATTTCTACAGGTAAGGTCCACGAAGATTATGTGTGTTGTGGACGCTACGGGAATACAGATGCCAAGACGAGCAGTCACACCGAAACTTCGTAAAAGTTAACACAGCGTATACTCGTTCGTTCGAATATGTACGGTCAGGCCACAGTTTTATAAAACACAAAGATTGTAGACTAATTGTTTATTAAACTCAAACTTAAATTGTGTTTTACAGTACTAATAATAAGACTTGTGGCAACCTCACGCAGACATGCTTAGTTGAATGGGACCGCTAGTGGTAGGATTTTATGTACCTATTCTCTATGCTTTAAATGTTACGTTAAGCTCGGTATTTTTACTGTCGATATGAAAGACTTGAAAACTTTGTAGAGTAAATAATTATAATTAAAGTAATAGTAATAGTAAATGATAGCAAATCCTTAAATTGGCGTTCAGTAGGTGATTAAGTTTTTTTATGACTATAAATGTAAATGTAAATTAAAACGTGTTCTTAATTTAGCGCCGGGCTATTGTCTCTGAACATAAAATTTTAATTCCTACATCGGTATGAAAGTATTGTCATTATCATAATATCAGTCCCATCGCCGTTATAAGAATGACAATAAAAGAAAAGTAATAAAAGTATGCATATTAATAAGATATAAATGTTTGAAATATTTAAGAAATCTTCAGTTTTATATGCTATCAAATTGTTGTTTTATATAAGTTAAAAAAACACCTTTCTATAAAATTATTTGTATAATATCTCGGTAGTTTAAAATTCGTGTCGATAGCGTTGTTTTCGTGTAAGGCCGTAACAAGCCGAAGATTTTTTTTAAAACGTTCATGTACTGTAGAAACTAGATCTTGTTATAAACAGATTCTCCGGTAATTATAATCTTCTTTTATGCCTTAGTGTTTAATAATAATAAACCATAAATGCCATAACTTACGAAACAACACAAACATTACAATTGCTGCATAACCGAATAACCTGAACAATCGAGCCAAAATTAAACCGAACCAACTGTACGTGCAATAAGCAATAAGTAATAAGCAAATTTTCCCGTCCTCATTCATTTAGCCGCGCCATCTGCCGCGAATCGATAGAACCACAAAAGGTGACAAAAAGAACGGGGACAATATGTAAAACAGAAAACGCAAGAACAAAATATAACTCATCTGAGTCAACGCCGACGGACTAGGTGGTCGTTTTTCTGCGCGCTATCTTCATATCCGGACATGGTGGAAACCTCCCTCGGATACCCTGCGTTACCCACTGTCGCACTCGACGCGAGGAGCGAGCAACGATGTAGCGGCGGCAGCACAATGGTTCGGGTCTCGGACTTATAGATAGAGGATGACTCGAGAGGTCATGGGTTCGATCCTCTCGAATGCACTATTGACATGGATCTTCTCGTTGTAATGGATAAGTGCAACACCTCCATTTATCACAATGCACAGTGGACGGTTGTTGTAACAAGAAACGGGGAAAGTTATGGCAATTATCGATAGATATTTTTCCAAATTGCTCCAAAAGAACTTATTTTTAGTATTTTGTGATAAACCGACTTTTAGGGCGAGTAATAAATAAATTGATGTTTACAAGTTACCGATATTTTGACTTCTTAGATTGCAAGAGCATAATTTCAGCTAATATTCACAACCCTACTTTCAACACATCTAAAATATGCTGACTTTTCTACAATCAACACTTAAGTAAGGTTTACTAAATTTACAAACATGTCAAAGCACAAGAACAGATCGAACGACTATGGGCCACCATTAGCCCTACTCGACTCGCTCGTGTCTCAAGATGAGACGCGAGCCTCACCCGAGTTTGCGTTAGACGGCCTTACAATCCAACGAAGCCGTTTCACGTAAACGCAAACGGCGGGGAAAACGCTTTGCGGTATACGTGTTGTCTTTATCTGAAGACTATAAACAGTCTTGACAGGGGGGTGCGTTCGACACACGCTCCAAATGTGCAGTTTATCGAAAAATAAGAAAAAGAACCGACGAACAGTTTAATGAAAGCGACGCAGGCGCTGAGTTCTGAGACGTGGAAACGTTTAGAATCCGCATGTGCTTCGAATTTTTTTACACTCGTTCCGTTTTTATTATCTGTCATACATATGTCAAGCATCGTACAATAAATATGTCGCAAGTTCTGAATAAAATTTGATAACATAACAGTATACACAGTACAGTACAGTAGGCCTAGACTTCTTTTTTTCATCACCCGCTACATTACGCAACACTGCTGAAAGATACGTTCAAACGCCTTGGATTTTAAATCTGTAATAGTTCCACTGCTTTATGTGCAAAGTAAATATAAATATATATAGTAAATACATGTTACTTATATACTTGTCGGAACATACTACTTACTACTACGATTCTTCGAGGTATGGTCAGACTATGTCTTCGCTAACATGATCAATTACCATATTTTATCTTTAGAGTAGCAATGCTATGTATGTTTTTCAGGTCTTCATTAAATTACGATTAGTACACGATTAACATCAATAACATCCCATACTAATCCCATTTGTGACCATAGCACACTGTCATGCCACTTATCGTACGACATTATCCCTTTCACAAACCAGTAGCTAGCTGGCAGCTCGCTCAGAGGGAAATCACAAAACTCATTCAAATCTAAGCAGTCGATACTCATCTGGAGTGCATCAGATAGACGTATGGGCAGAATGAAGCTCGTATCGCAGTAAGAAATTGCATTTCAAACCCGTTATCTCTGATAGCGTCGTACCTGCGATGGAGACGATACTCGATGTGGCTCCGTCATGTCTATTATGAATTTGGAGAGAGATATCATTGTCCGGTGTATGATTTCAGAGCTTGCTGGCTAATACTGGCAATGTTCTTGTCAGATACATGCTTTAAGAAATGTTTTCTGTGGAAAGATAGTTTTGATTTGCAATAAATAATTCGTTGTTTTTATCATTGTACAAATGTTAGCGTGTAAGAAATGAACATCTCCAAGAAATAAATTCTAATTAGGAATTTGACTAAAAACCAAAAGTAAATCAGCAGCATCATTGAGGAAATAAAAAAAATGAGATTAAACTATGTTTTACAATTGCCTGTACTTGATTGATGAGAATGTATGAGAATATACTTTTCTACTTTATCATTTACTCTGTATCAGTGTTAAAAAAAGCATTTACAGAGCGCGCATCGCCATACTTAACTAGACGCCGACGCTTAAACTTAAGACAGTTACATTCAAAGCACGTCGGCCCGTCACGTACTTATCCGGCCCACTAAAACGCATCCTAACGCTGTATCAGCGCAATTACAATCAAGGTGCTGGACCTCACACGGGGTTAATTAACAGCTGTCGATATTGAAGGAGAAAAAAGAGTTTCGTATCGGAGATAACGCGACGCGCGGTATCTGAGTTCGCGGCGTCTCTTAATGAAGAAATGCAAATTGTATGCGCCCACGCATGCGGCCCGTTTGAAACTTTGAATCGTGACGCGCTTCTGAATATCCTACCAACAAGCTCGGCGCGACGTGGCTTTACAAGTGCCTTTATCGTTTCGCCAGATAACACGCTAGGTGGCATCTTGAATTTCGAGATTCTTTAGGGCTCGGAGAGGTTGCGTTTGTGATAAGGAGCTATGCGCAGAATATAGGTACATCTAAATATACCTGCGTACTGGTAGTATTTCTATGTTGAGAGATATATTTTGTTTAATTATAAGGTAGGTAGAATAATTACGAATAGTGTACTAATGAATTTATGGGCGGCTTTACATTCACTTCAGTTCACTCTTTACGTTCAATATCTTGAGCTGCAGTAGTTTTTTGGACATGACGGTTTCAGACTCATTAAATCGCAAATACATTTTTTAAACTAGTAATTAGCTTCTACTGTTTGTTCACCCCCTCTTTTAATTTTTTTACCACCACAGCAGAATATATCGTACGTATGATTTATATAAGATTGTATCAATTCAAAGCCAATGCACTTCAAGTCAAACCCAATCAGATAACGATCGGCTTCCTATATTCAAAGTCTAAAAAACGCCGCTAGCTTTAGACGCAGACGTATGGAGCCTAAAGCTGAGTACACTTGTAAGTGTAAATAACGACGTAGCTCCCATCGTCAAGGTCCAATGGCCAGGTAATGCGTGAAGCGGGAAGAACAAACACTCCGATGGGAACATCGCGTGTCAGAATGCAAATGGCAGACCACCGCCAGGCACGAGAAAAAGCGACGATATATTCATCGTTTAATATCATCGACGCACCGACAAGACGAAACTTGTATCAGCTGTTGACTCGTCAAATTAGTTGGTCAAGGACCATGAAGGTGGATAACTACAAAATCTAACTCTCTATGATGTTTTTTTTATGCCTGGGAAGTAGCAAACGAGCATTCAGTCCACCTGATGGTAAGTGGTCACTGCCGCTCATGGGCATCTGTAATCAAGACAGGACCGAAATTCTTGCTTAGGTAGACCACAAATGCGTTGCTAGCCCTGAGGCCTAAGTTGGAACACCTCGGTTAAGTATGCTTCCCTGACCACACCCTTCAAACCAGAACACAGCAGCAAGAACACTGCTGTTATAAGGCAGATAAGGCTCTAATCAATAGTGGTGTAATAGAAAGAAAAGAAAGATGTTTTGAAAGCTATGCCTCTAAACAACGGAAGGCTTCTTGCATTACCACGCGCCATACCGGAAAGGCTTCCAAGCTACGAAAGTGTACATTTCTGTCATTTTCACATCTCAGTGACTATAAATAAGCAGCGACAGTTGAGACCTCTAACAACTTTCTATCAAAGATTAATGGCTGTATTCCGTATCATCTGTGCCAATCTCGAGTCTGTCAAGCGGTATTGCGGGCGTCACGGCAAATACAGCTTCGTCTTGCAATGGAGATCTAATATCGGTGATGACGTCACATCGCGACGTCAGGACGTAATAACGCGACTCTAGTGACTGCATTTTATATGACGTTGAGGAATTGGGAAGTCAACAGCGTTAAATATTAGCGATATTTTTGCCGTGTAGGCACCTCGTAAAGCGGTATTTCTTTTCATTTACTATAAAATTAATAATGGTACAAAGAATACGTCAACATTTGATACAAAGATCCTTCATCTGTTGTACAATAATGTATTAACCGTTAAATGAATATAGGACAAATAACGATGATAATGTTGATGGAGAATTTTACCATTAAGCCATTTTTGCTGGTATTGTATAGCTGCCTACTTATTAGTGTGAAGAGGCTAATGTATGCTACTAACTCTGCTATTTTATGTACTAGTTCAATTTGTCATCACATAATAGGACTGTTTAAAATGTGTTTGCAATATTACGGGGTTTTCGCTTTTTATTAGAAGTTACGACTGTTACTAAGATTATCAAAACGATACCGTCTCACCTGGCAAGTTTCCGCAAAAATAGCCTCATTGGCACTTCAAAAACGTTTTCAAAGCCCCCAGTTATTCTTTGCAGTAGTGGGTAATGGACGCCCTATTACGGGATCATCGGAGCATGTTTTACGACTCGTAATTATACGTCGATTGAAACATTCGCCGTGAGACACCTTTTAGTATCAAGTGCGATTCCCGATCTCGCAAGGGGATCGGTATGTTTTGTAGTTACTTTTGATAGAACGGTTAACGGAATGAAGAAAAGAATGAAACATGGAGTCATCAATCCACCCAGAACCGGACATCCACGCTTCTTTCTTTTCTTTTATAACATTGAAGTAGAAAACGAGCATGCAGTCTACTGTGGTATGTGGTCCCTGCCGCCAATTGACATTTGTAATCAACTCAGTACAGGATCGAAGATTTTTCAGTCTTCGACCACAAATGCCCTGCTATTAACTGCTAAGGAACCAGGAAGCGAGGCACGGTTAAGCATGTCTCCCTAGACACACGCTTCAAACCAGAACACAGCAGCAAAAACAATGCTGTTATAAAACAGAAACAGGAGTGGCAGCAGGCGTCGAACCACAAAATGTCTTATCATCTCCGACGAGAAAGGGAATTTAATAATTTATCTACTCATGCCATGCAAGGAAGCAAGCATCTAGCTGTTATTTATGTATTTGATTTTTAATTATTTTCAAGAGTGTGAAGTCACTGGCATTATGTCTTATTTGATCTCTTACATAATATATACATACATCTAAACTCACGCAGATACATACACAGTTTAAGGAACCCTAGTTTTTCGATACGGACAAAAAGTGATACATTAAAACATCACTCACATCAATTATCCCAAGTGCAGTGTCACGCAAGTCATAAAACCGCACAATGAAAAAATGTCATTAGACAGAGTTATCGAACGGTTTCTAATACCGGCAATTATACTTATCTACTATATCAATTTATTTTCTCTGATTGGAATTTGAAAACTAAACAAAGGCTTATCTAAAACTGTAATTCATGATCGCTATGAATAAAAAATCTGAGTATTCAAATACAAAAGGCGACATAGACCTCTATTTTCTCAGAAAACTTGCATTTTATCTATGAGTTAGTTGTTAAGGATACCATGACCACTATTGACTCAATGTATAACTTTTAGTACTCACAAAATATTTTTGAACTAGATTTTCAGAAAGTTCTTATGAAAAGTTGTTAAAATTATTATAATAATTGAACGAAGCTCCAATATGAGTTTTCCTTCTCATGTTTTGTTATCACTCGCACAATGTAATGCATCAATATATACACGTAATTTATGTAAAGAATAAATTGTAAAAATCTGAGACACTCATGACATTCTACTCCTAAGTACACATGTAAAGTTACATGGGTAATATGAAAACACACTCAATGCTATACTACATTAAAAAAAATTAATACTGCAAATCCGCGGGCCTAAGCCTGTTATCCGAGTAAATTATCAACAGGATAGGCATCCGATCATCTTCGGATTCTTCATTTCTCATTATAAGTTCCCTCTCAACAATAGTCCGGGACAAAGCTCCCAAAATCTTCGTTAGCTATCGCCGATTACCGATTTCTTTGTCGTGCCCACAACAATGGGCTTCAATGGCCTGTATGTACTGCCCGATGCGGAAATTGACCCACTTTTGAAATTAATATTCCGATTGTATTTTAAAATTGGTTTGATTGTTCATAAATCAAGGGATATTACGTTCGAAAGACGGGTATTGATATTATGTCTTCTCATAAGTATATAAATAACTGATCTTAATTGAAAAACGGAAAGGTTTATAGACAAAAGGAAAATTTTTGATGGTTAAGAATCTCGGTCTATTTCAAACTGCAGCTAAAACAGCTCCCCCTTTCTCTATCTTTTTAAATTAGTTATAGATAAAGTACATTGCACTAATTTTTATTTACATCCTTTAGCATTTATTTTTTATTTTTGAGCACAACTGAAATGTTTGTCCTGGGTGTATATGAAACTAAAACCTCCGACTTAGCAGTCATTCACTAACAACTAAACAGGAGGCCTGTCTCGGTCAAACCAATTCTCAGCCTTGTTTCGCGTCCTACTGCGCCAAATCAATTTTAGACTATCAAAATTAGACGTTCTGTCTAGGTTAATCGATTGGCCCCGTAGGTGACCTGATACTGTAATTTTAACGCTTGGTATTTTTAAATGCATCTATAGAACTACTGTATGAGTTGTATGTATTTGCGTCTCATGTTATTTTTGTAGAAGCACGAATTTAATCTTATGTTGAACGAAGAAGCGTGTTAGTTTGTCACACTATATATATTTTATAACTAATAATAACAAGGATTTAATAACGTTTTCACACTCATAGCACACTAGGATTCCCTGTGTCGTGGGTGCCATGGACAACACACAAAGTCAACAACACAAACACCCAGACGGAGAACAGAAATTTAAACTCATCATCCAAATGTCCGCCTGGCTGGGAATTGAACCCATGACCCTTCGAATGGCATGGTGACCATTGCGCCATACGTGTCGTCAAAAAAGTTCCACCGTCCTGATATGAAGCTGGCTGAAGCGATGCAAGAATCAGTTTGGAAAGCATCCACAATTTCGCAAACAATCCTCCCAACTTCACAATAACTTGTAAACAAATAAACACATTAGCTTTAACAAGCTTTCGAAACATTATTCAAGAAGACCAATTATGCCTATTTGTAAGCGCTCAAGGTATTTTGCACAATTAGGCCTCACCAACCCACGCCCCACCGCACGAGCAGGCCTCGTCTCGTTCATTGTTCGATTGGATCGCAACAAGTGCCTATCCGGCCGATTTGTACGATCTAGCCTATTTGTACAATTCTGTACCTTTGATTTACCGCCACGGCACCAGCTGGCATAAAAGTCAACCGACAATTACACGCAGAACCGTATTAGACATTAATTCAAAGGCCTGACTCGCAATGCGATGTCGTTTGATTCATGCGTGCGCTCAACTTTCGTGACAACCGGTAAAGGTGGCGCCACACCTAAGCGGGCAGAGAGCAACGATTCAACGACGAAAAGACAATTAACACTTTACGAGTCTTCGCTTATAGCATTTTTCGGACTTAATCGCTTATAGTGAATGTTTAAACATTTCGGAATTTCAAGTCCTATAAAATTACTGGTTAGACAGTAATTTTCGTGAGATTTGAGCAAGGAAACATTGATAGTATTCAACAAACAGCAATCAATTAAATTCCTAGGCTCATTTATGTACAACTAGGAGTCTTTTTTTTCTTTAAGTTGAACAATTGCCGACAAAAACTGTTTCAGATATCTTAAAGTAGAAATCCATATCTAGGTGAAAGTAGACTCCTGATCCGTACTCGCACGGATCACCCAAGTGTGCATGTAACTTAACGACAAGGCGCAAACAAATTAGATGCTTGAAAGTTGACTCAACTTACCAACAAATAGATTACAAATTCGATTGATGGCAAATTTGTTCGAAACCAGCGAACGATACCAATTGTCTTTGTCATAGTTTAATTGATTTATGGGACATTGGTACGTCCGTCACACGTTCCCGGTAACGGTCGTAAAGCTCGTCGGCGGGTCGTACGCGTGTCGTGAGCTTTCCGTGTTCCAGAGATGCGACTGTAAATCGCACTTGATTTACAGTCGCCAGTCTGAGACACGCTTCCTCGTCGCGGAAAATTACTTCCAGACGCACGCTAAGCTTCAGCTGAACTTCGTTTACAGTTTAATCTATCAGGGAAATAATGAAAACTTATTATGACTCGCAACGTGATCGGACAAGTGTATGTGGTGCATCGATCTTACTTAACAAGCCTCACCCGCGGCTTCTTTTGTGTTCTCTATCCTTATACACGCACATAAACGCATATCATGATAAAAATTGGTTTGTGGACCGGTAAAGTGGTTCGTACACGTGGTGCCTGTGTAAATTTAATTCGATCCGCGAAGTAAAAAATGTTCATTAAGAGACAATCGATTAATTGACAATTGATGTATCAATAATAATTTTTATATAACTTACAGCTACCACTTAAATAATTTTCTTTTCTTTGAGAACGCTATTTC
>DWNJ01002050.1:0-11033 GCA_018250275.1 Udranomia eurus
ACTAGTATATGGAGATATGAAGTTGTTTTGACGTCGGACAATCGCTGGCGAACCGTTGCTAAGTCGCAGTTAGAATTGCAAATGAATCGGCCGTTTACTCTCGTGTCGTAAACCCTGGGATATGATCCAGTCAGTTTTCGCGCCATTAAACTCTCGGACGGACTCCCAGTCCCCATATATATTTTAAATATGTCTTTATGTTACGTAAACATGTCCTCCTATCATAGTTTAGTTTCGGTTGTAGCTTATCTACTAACAGTAGGTATACAAGCACCCGTACAGTATGTATGATATATAAGTGATTCGGTACTTACTAGCTTTAATATTAATATTTTACTAGGATTCCCTGTGCCGTGAGGTACTATGAATAACACACAGACACAAAAACATAAATATTTATGCTGAGAACACAAATTTAAACTCAATATTCAAATTTTTACCTCACTGAAAATCGAACCCAGGATCGTTTGAAACGGAGCCCGGCATGGTGATCATTACATCAAACGGGGCGTCCAACGCTTAGGCAGTAGTGCTGTAGGCGTATCTAAATTAGTATCAATAGATAGCGATAGTCAATGGATAAGATTTGTTCTCATCTTCGCGTGGGCGTGGTTGTAGGCATGTACCCAATCGTATGATTGCTGTAGAGATTTATATAAATGCTTTATCGAAAGCATTCTCAGGAGCATCCGCAAACTAATTCTTGTTATATTCGCCTCTTTATCATGGAATTAGATATCAATATTTATCGTCGTTAAAATTGGCGAATTGATCGTCTTGATTAAGGTAAATTTAGGGTTGGTCACCGGACACCCGCTGGGTAACAATGACCGATTAACATCAGATGGATTGCTTTACCAATTAATATTACCTACATAACATAACCGTGCAATCTCTAGTTTCTTGTTCGTGTTATTTTTATTTTGATGACTTCTTTTTGTCCATATAATCTAGTACGACAAATCATGGAGAATTAGATAGTAGTTACCAACTATTTTGTATTTTCTATAAACTTTTACTTCCCACCGTACCTGGTACAGACGAATTTACTTTTATAATAATTTAGACACCATTGGATATCTTATTAAACTGTCTCTGTAATCTAAATAAACACCATGAACCATTTAAAGTACGGAGCTTAAACAAGTCCCGAGGGATCGTTTTGTCCAATCAACCGTGGGATTCGTCCCTTGTAGAGCACATACATACTTGTGGCAGAGATAACACAACCTGACAGTTAGTAATGTATACGAACTAGTCCTGTCATCGACGCTTTTGAAACGGGTCAACCACCAGCATACGAAGACACTCGGGTTTGCCGTGGTATTCCGTATGCCTTATTGTTTATGAGACGAACGCACGAGGGGTAGTTCCAATTAAAATGGTGGGGAACGCACGAGTTCAACCGGCCCGCGGTCTCTGTTTTGGGATTGAGTCGTAAATGTCGGCTCGAGTGCCCTACGCCGTCGTTTTGTTGCTATTTACTCATACTTGACTAAAAAGAAGACAAAAAACGTCCTGACAAAATGTCCACCCGGATTACGATACCCGATAGGACTTTAGCCCGAGTTGGAATGGGTATAAACTTAAATGAACGTCGACAAAGTTTCGGTACAGATACGAAGAAGATACGGGTGAAGTTTTCCGAGTTAAATGAACTTTTAGCTACGTAACTTTTCTTCTTTTAATACTTGGGTAGAAGTTGGTATACGTTATCGCAGCCAGTCTCACTTGTATATGTATACTTAATTTTATATATTAAAGTAGCTCAGGACGTGCCACCTGATATTATCAACATCGAATCTCATGAGGGATAGATTGGACTATTCCATGTTTAACTTTAAACACCACTGAAAGTACAGGTTGTGAGTACTTAGAAGTAAAAGGCATTGATACTAAAAACTAAGATGTAAATCTGCAATTGAATCAGGATAATTGACTCGAATATTGTGGTCAAATTACATTACCTACCTAAGTTTAAACATTTGAAGATAACGAATCTTTGTAAATACATTTTAATATAATATATTATCTAAAATATATGAAAGTATAGTGTTGTAACTTTATTTTGGATGACGATTGACGACGACGTAGAAACAGTTTCAATGAAAACATGATGGTAATTGGTACGAAATACAAAACAGAATTTACGATCGCTAACACGTACTGTAAAGCTAGCTATAGCTATCGTTAAAAAGACTGTAAACATGTTTTTTGCGTCCAAATATAAGTGGGTTGGTTCCACACCCCCGATCTAAGTTGGAGAGAAAAAACCGTGGCATTCGGCGCAAATCACCTATTTTATGTAAACTTCGTGACTTTGCGCCGTATCGAATGACTTAGAAAGGATTTATTTATATTCGTATCGAGCGGCGTGAGGCCAGGAAATAAAATGGTTGGAAATTGTGAAGCTTTGTCAATAGTCTAATGGCGGGCGGGCGTGGAGGCTCAAAAATAACCCGGAGTAGGTACGTGTGCCCTGCCAGCGTTAATGGGTGCCTTGAAATGGTTTAACCGAGATTTAAATTCCAGTGGCTTGTTGGAGTCGCTATATTTAAAATAAGTTATAGTTTATGAGTATCCTTAAGGATAATCATAAGTAACTTGGGTATGTCTTTTTAAATGTTTGGAAGGTCTTGGATTTATAAAGATTATGTTAATAAAATTATTTAGTTTCTCCCTCCATATCAGATACAGAAACAAATAATGTTCTTTTACTTTAACGGACGTAAAATAAGGTATATTATCTCTACAAATCTTTAATTTTTCATGCACCATTTAATATATTGCACCTAAGGCCAAATAATTTTCCAATTCCAATAGGTATATAGAGCTATAGGTGACAGACTACGTAATTACATTATAATTGGCTACTCCTTAAAGCTACGAGTAATGTAATGCGAACCTTACCGGTTAATTTTACGAAAAAATATACGAATTGCCCCAGTTTATAATATAAAACTATGTTATACAAAGTTTCATTTGTTTGCAGGTTACCGTGCCCGTTTACACAGACGTCGCTAGCAAGTTTACGACAAGGTGAATATTTATACCAACTTCCTTTACTCACTTTGAAGCCAAATATCTGTAAATCATGCTATATGTATTGATACAACACAGTACATCATATTATATCGCCGTTGTTAAACCAAAACCTCCTATGTGCATTTTTACATGTCATGTATTTGACCATAGCGGATTCTTAATAAAATATGCTATGTGCAGAAACTAGATCTTTGTCGTTGTATCTTTGATCAAAATAATAAAGAAACTGTTAAATTTACTTAAAAAAAAACAAATAAGTTTATGTATAATAACATTACATTGAAATAAAATACTTTTGAAAATAAACCAGTATCTCGAAAGTATACTCTTGGCACATAGCAGATTTAGTTTCGACAACGACGATATATTCTTTCTCATCTACGTTCTATCAAGACATATTTAACTTCATTTCATTTGAATATGAAGAAACAGGCTACTGGAATCGACCGGATCAGATTACCTACAACTTTATACTCATTGGAAGGTTTTCGAGGAACGAGGAATGAAGTCCAAGTATCACAAACCATCTCCGAGGCTCGTTTTAATCTCGACAGGGATCGATAATTTCAGAGCAAACCGGTAACTTACAGATTCAGGGTACATTAACCAACAATTTATGTTACGAGATCAGAGAAAGGCCGCCCTAACGGATACCTTGACGGGTTTTAATTTAGGACATGAAGCCGCTTCGTGTCTATAGCGATACAGGAATGTGGTTGCCTTGTAAATTATGACTGAGCTGTGTAACAGTGAATGCGAT
Organism: Udranomia eurus; assembly: GCA_018250275.1. NCBI lineage: Eukaryota > Metazoa > Arthropoda > Insecta > Lepidoptera > Hesperiidae > Udranomia > Udranomia eurus. The sequence goes on from DWNJ01002050.1 coordinate 3,806, forward strand.
TTATTATGGAAATGCTTTTTACAAAACAATCCTTATTATAGGATTTATTATTTTTATGTAGTGGTTGGTACACGTTGTTAAATGGTTAGAAATAGCGGAAAAATTTGCACTCAGTCGTGTCGCAAAGTGAATTTGGTCGAATTTTGATATCGGCCAGAGACAACGTTACTAATGTTCAGAGTCAAAAAATATTTTTCGGCACTGTTTCAGTGCTTTTTATATAAATTTACCTAATATTAACCTCAATTCGTACAAATACGAGCCCATAAATTATAATCTCTCAGAATACGATATAACGGATATGACAATAATTCTGTCATTAATATAGTCGATATCGCAAAATTTTTAAATGCTGTTTAAATGTCAGTAAAAATGACATAATGATATTCAAGCAATAAATAATCCGTAGTAATTTATGGTGACAGCGCGCTACCATTGCGCGTGAGATCGCTATCTTATCACACTTTGCGTCATAAAACTTTTGTTCGATGTTACAACTCTATTTAAAATAATTTCGAATTCAAAATAAACTTTTCTACATCCACGAATCCTTTAGGAACGTTCAGTAGGAGCTTTTGGTGTTGGAAAATATTTTACTCTATCTGTAAGCATTGTTTCATTACGGGTTTCTGTTGAGTTTGGAGAATGGAAAATAAGGTCTTAATTAAAACACCAGGCTGATAAGATTTCTTTCCAATATTCCCCTAAATCTAAGAAAGAAGAGACAAGAGAATTATAATGACCAAATATCACATACTTTATAGGTATTGTACGAATCTTTCAAATTCAGACGTAGAGATCGATTTTGTACGATTTGGATACGAGTAGCAAACATTTTTAGCTATATTAATTATACTAAGTACAATTTCCCTATAAACCCAAAAAAAATAGATCTCTACTAGATCTATTTTTTTTAAGTACCTTTAAATTTTAGTCTTCCTAGAAAACATTAACTGGTTCTATGCACTCTACATGAAGTCGATAACAAATTGGAAAACATTTATCTTCTATACTATTTCATTTTGCTTAGTCTTATACGGCCCTAGATGGCAATATATAATGCCAAAACAGCGGGAGTTCAGACATATTGATGCCTTAATCTTTGATGAAGATATATATCTAGGAACCTATTGAAAAAACACTTATTAGTAAATATTTTTTCTTAGTAAATTTAGTTTTTTTAATCTTTATATATATACATAAGTTTCCTTAGTTATAAGTTTCTTTCAAGCTAAGTTGACCCTTAAAGCAGCGACTCTACATACGTCATATACTCTACGTAGCCAACAACATAACGCGAGCCGGCGTTTGCGCAACCAGCACACATGTTGGAGATAAGAAAGCGTACTTTTATCCAGCGTATGGCCGACCATTGGCCTGGAGAGTTTCCTAACGTAAATATTTATAGACGGCCGGGAACGCACTTGTTCTCATGTTTGTGTCTGTCATTCAACGCGCCTGACTCTCGTCTGGCTGTTTGCTGTTTGATCGAATATAGATAGCAGTATCTAGCTACAATTCTTCGCTATATCGGGTATCCTCTGACGCTGGAACTATTTAAGTACCAGACACGATCTATGTATGATGGCTTATATATGTTATGTTAGTAAAAATGTTTGTCAACGTTTCGTTCACCATCGTCGTGGAATGCGAATCTTTGAAAATTACTAGCGAGAAAGTGGTGAAAAGAAAAACCAATAAAATATGTCACTGAATTTTTTAAGCTTCGTAAAATCATGTATTTTCTCTATGTTATATAAATTAATAAGACGCGAAAGAGCCACGTGTAAAATGCAGGTAAACAGATGTGAAAGGTGTGAATTCCCGTACAGAAAAATATAACAGGTAGCCTCTGTGTTTACTTTGAAATCATTTGTAAACTTTAATCCTGTTTTATTAATTCTTTTAACACGTCCAAGACTCAAGAATTTATCGCCTCTTCCTTCTTGTCATTACCTTATTGTTACTTGAGTAATTACACAGCTAGTCTATAGCTAAGTGTGGGAAATTAATTCTCTGCCCCGCAACATTCCATATTTTATTTTGACAATTTGGGTTCAATTACCATATTTACGGTGCAAAGTAGTAATTCCAAAGAGAGTGGTAGCATTATTTGTCGCGTTATGTATGTTTTTCTTTTGTTGGTTGACATGTTTTACAGTCGTAACTTGTGTAAACAGTACATGTCGGTTGTATAGGTGTGAAATACTGTTGGCAAATTTATTGGTTGTAACGCATTGTTCCCTTTCAATCGTATGTATGGGTGGGGACTCGACCTTACATGGGGATGTCTTGAGAATACAATACCCCAGTATTCTCCAAATTATCATTGCACGTATTTAAATTTGACACGATGCTTGGTGCTAATTGCTGAAGTATAGCGTAGAATACTTTAATAGAATCAAAAACGTAGAGTCCATATGATTAAATGAAATTGTCAAGAAAGCTTGACAGAAAGAGAGCCGCGACCTTGCCTTTGATATAAAATTATATCGTCTACGTATATCATAGGTTAGTGATTATTTGTGTGGTGAAATTAACAGACGATAAAATTAAGTTTATACTCACAATAAAATGTGAGTGAGTTACCGTCATAAAGTCTCGCGTTTTTTATTGGTGGCGGTGGTTACTCGGCGATGGTCGAGTGACGCTTGCAGTTTGGTTAAACGGCAGTTTATGGCTATTTTACCTCCATTAATCGCTTTACTACGCACCCGCGCCTCCGCTGCGCTACTGGCAGACAACCCTTTGCTAATGCTCATCTCCTATTAATACCTCTTTTACTCTATAAATATTAAATTTGTTGAATTTTATGCAATTGTGCATAGAATTTGTATTAGAGTTTAGTATTACATTTTTTTTTATATTATAATAAACTTGTGGTTCGATAATTATAGCGCTCTTGTATTAAATATCGATTAATAACATTTAAGAGTAAATCTTTTACTAGTTGATTATAGTAGAGACATATGTTTTAATAATGTAGCTATCTATGTTGTTAAAGGAAGACAATGCGAGCGTACAATTTTGATAAACACGGCTTGATGAGAAAAGGAAACGTCTGGCGGGCGGGCGGCCGCCTACGAGTGACGGGTGCAATAGTATGTTCGGTGTGTCCTCCCGTCGCTAGATGGCGATGTGCCGCTTGCCTGTGTGCACCTCGAGCCGCACACCGCCGCGCGCCGCGCCGCCACTCCGCGCTCGACCGCGCCATAGATCGCGCGCTTCGCGTCTTTGCCTTCCGTGGCGCTAACACATTACGATACTCTCGCGACTTCATATTCACCTCCGCGAACTATTTTAACAACTTGTCGAGTTTCGATTGACATTTTTAATACGACAGATAAGGGAGCTGAAAAGAGCACGTGACGTCGTTTTGACCATAAAAATAGACTGTTTTGTGATACTTGGACTTAATTTTTTGCGAGGGTGAGACTGGTGTCGAGGCTCGTCACATCCGTGACGTGCGTCAGTCCGACAGATTTTCGATAGCCTCGGATTATCTTCGAACCGCTGCGGTCACCTCTCGTCCGGTTCGCTGGCTAAATCGGGAATCGCGTTTTAACTTTCATGTGCCGTCGCTGCATGGTGGTCGCGTGTGCGTGCGGTGCGATGTGCTCGCTGCGCGCGTGAACGGCCGGTGACCCTCCCGTTCCCCCGTGGCTTGCCCGGCCGCCACCCTGTACCCTGACAATCATGTCGGGGGCCTCGGCCTCGGCGACGCGGCCGCCGTGTCGCCAGCGCCCACCACCGGGCACTCCGCCGGGCCGGCCTGGTGGACCATGATGAACGGCGTCGGAGGCGGCGCGCTCTACGAGGAGGCTCATGCGTCACCACCGGGCGGTTCGCCACCGGCTGCGCCAGCCGCCGCGCCGCCTTCCGCATCCAGTGCATCGCCAGCCTCGGTTGGCTCCAACCCCCCGCAGCCCTTGCACATCCCAGCTAAGCGCTATGAGCCCGAGCCCGGAGTCATCCGGCACGCTCAGCAACCCTGGGGTTATCCACCTGATGCGACCGGCTCCTTCGAACACCAGTATCCTGCTGCGCCGACCTACTATAACCTTCCTGTCGAAAGGGAGCGCAAGTCCACACTGCCATTTTGGCCGGGTGGTGGCGAGTACAAGCCGTATGCAGATGGAGCATGTCATCAGAGCTTCTCCCAACCCTGTTGGAACTACCCGTATGGAGCACCGCGAGGAGATCAGCCGCTACCGTACGTGGGTGGCGAGGAGCGGCGAACGGCAGTATCCGAGACTTCGGGCTTTTCTCACGACGCCTACGGCCTGAGGACATATGCACCAGAGACCGTGTCAGGCGGGCCCTATCCACCTCCGGGATCACTCTCCGGTTAGTAACCCATTTATGATTTCAATTATGCTTATTAACTGATATCCTCGAACATTGCATTCACGTGTTTTTAAAATGTTGTCATGATTCAGTGTTTGTAAGCGTCTAACTTATCGGTAGACGAACATGTGCTAAACATTTCTTAAATTTGTAAACAATTTACTTCATCTGTAGTAGTACCAAGTTCACTAACATACCCAACTTATGTTGCAATGTTCGGGGTTACACATTGATAATGGCGCAGCATGTTTATTATTGTAATATTTTTGTGATTAATTGAAGACAGATGAGTAGGTTTGTAAATAATTTTATTATGAGTTTGTCAACCTTGACCCTAGTATGAAATGTTTCTGTCCGCCTGACGCTAGATGGCGTTGGGTACGGCACACAGTCGCAAGCTGCGGGTGGATGTGTGCGTGCCGCACACAGCGGTGGCTGGAGCTACGAATGTGGGTGTGCGGTGCCATGATCGGCTTGTCGACGCATACTTTTTTCACTTTTTTTTTTACAGAATAATTGTACGAGTAAAAATTGAGGATGGTTTCTTATCATAAGTCATTTAATGCATTATTGTTCTTCAAAGGTAGTTTTTTTATTGAAAAAGTGAGGTCCAATATAGAGTAATTTTATTAAAGGAATTAAATGCTCACCAAATGTTGCTCACAAAATATACTTCCTTACTAAAATTAAATTATGCTGTGAAATACATGAGTAATTGATATAAATTTGTTATCATGAACTCGTAAAAGAAAATCCCTATAAAACTATTTCGTATACAGTTCTTGCACTCGTACTTAGCATTCTATAAGTAGTCACAAACTGAACGCTCCAAACCTTAAAAAGCAATCGAACGCTCAAATCAAAACATTTTCCCACAGAGCCCCATAAATCTGATGAATGAACGAAACACGTGCTACAAATGTTTAAAAACGAACCGTAAGCACCGTTTTATAGGCAATGTAAAACGGTGCTATACTACCGACAATAAATTAAAGTTTACGTAAAATAAAGCGTCAATAAAAATGTATAACTAATAAATAAACACGATACCTGAGCGTTAAGACAATAAACTGACGATCTTTGAGCAGTAGCAATAAACCAATACAATAAACACATTATAGGCTGATGAGCTGGCGATAAAAACTAGACCAGAATGCCTGATGTCGGTGACTCGTGCATCGGGCGATCCACTCGCCTTATACATAATATATCACTTTTATGATATCGTAAAACCGCGACCGCGTCATACACATGCAATAATACAGGTTTCTTCCCCAAATCGTAGTATAGTAATTAGGAAACATTACAATATGAGAGCAATAAAAAGCCTCATTCATGAGCGCCCGCGGCTAGTTCGCTCTCGATCGCTGCCTAGCCATAAAGATGGGTTTATCGCGCCTCTGTTACGGCAGAGGTGTAACTTGACATAATTTTGCGTAAAACGCGAATATAATGGCCCATTAAAAGGAAACAATTGTTGAAAAAGTTATACGAGTGTTCACGTCATTTTATGATTGTGTGTTTACAGCCCACCTGAGGTTGACATTGACTTTGAGCATTAACTGCTTACGAACGGTTTAGGAAACAGTTATACTTGGACTGACCATAGAATCTCACCTACATTTTTAGAGCTTCATCTCTATAGATACACGACTACAATAGCTAAATTCAGTCAACAGATCATTCATTGTTTCACAATGTAGAGTTTTAGTAATATTTCAATTTTTCTCGGCAATTTTACTAATGAATCCCTAATTGTTCATCAATGTTTTTATCAATCATTGTATTCTGTTTCATTGTATCAAGACAATAGGAATATCGAAGTCTAACACAGGAACACAATTACGAACCGTGGACTTAGCAGACGTCTGGAGTATTCAAAAATTTCTCACACTACGACCCGATGTCAGGAAATCACGAACGCCTTTTAACCGAGTTCGTATCTCAAAGGATTGTCAGTCTTATTGCTCTGTGATACGTTCGTCGTTTCCTTTGACAGTTGGCGAAGTAACTTTGTACACGAAATAGAGTAAGCCCGCGGTCGGTAGGTAACGTTTATGGGCGAACACAACCCGCACTTTTATTGCCACTGATCGCTACCTATTCTCTCATAATTGACAACTCAACTTGCCATTATGTTCTTTAAACAATTGTCGTTTCTTTGACAGCGATACAGGCTGGCTAACTTCAATGTCTGTTACTCGTAGATTTTAACTCCAGGGATTTTTCTTGTAGACATCGTTTCATATTCTCTAGAGTTGTAGTTTAGATAGGTTGAGTAATAAAAAAATTGTAAATTATATTTTTAACCATAAAACGATTTCAGTTATAATTGATATTTGAGATATTTTTACATTGAAGTTTTCTGTTTATGCCATTTAATAACCTGCTATCTAGCACCGTTTAAATAACATTAGAAATTTTAAATCTAGAAAGTAGACACGATGAAATATGAGTAAGACCAGTAAATTACTTATTAAAACCGGCATTTACTTGGTATGGTAGTAATATGCAAAGATACATAAACAATGAAATATTGTCATCCGTCATTTCCTAGAAAACAATCAGCTACGTGCTGGTCAGTTAATGTTAACTCATTTCGAAAGTAAATAATTCAAAGCACTTTAATGCATTAAAAGTGATTGAAACCAGTATGAGACGTCATGAATGTTGGAGCATTTGAGATGTGAGCGTTCATTACGCCACGACGCGGTTCGCGTATTATGCGTTAAACAATGAAGCATCTATTTCGCAACGTTCGCGAAGTACCGTTTTGAATAGGAAATGGTGCAGTATGTTCCTTGCATCGAATATCGAGAAGGTCGCGGGTCGCATACAAAGTTTCCGCCGATGATCTCATCAAAAGGACCGCTCGCATAAA
>DWNJ01002051.1:0-11030 GCA_018250275.1 Udranomia eurus
CCTTACATGTTACATATGCTATCGAAAATGAGTAAATTACTGCAATTTATATCGCGGCATCCAATCGTGAGCAATCGATGGCAGTAAATGAATTTTGTCATCGATTGTACTGAACGTATAATAATAAACAGGCACAATATCAAACGGAAATATCGGGTTCGTCAACGCCATTATATTCATACAACAAAGGTCGCATCGTTTATTTCAACCGACGAAGTTGATTAGGTAGGTATGGTAAGTACTATTATGGTTGTTTCGATTCCAGAAATTATGTTTCAGTAAATTTGCAGGTTAAAAAGTATGGCCGGATGAATAGAAGTGAATTGGGTTCCTATTACGTAGTAAGGTTTAATAAATTCTATCATTAGATAAGCATAGGTAACAACAGATTTTATCATAACATGGCGTGGCGTCATTTTCAAAGCTCTTCGGGACACGCTTCGGTCAATTTTTATTGTATTACAAGTGAAAGAACATACTTAAGTAACCATAAACGAAAATTCCCTTGATGCAATGTGTATCACAAATCAAAGGAAATATAAATGCTGTCCAAAGGCGAGTATACGGCAATCCCTCACACAAGTGGGTAAGACGAGTTGAATTTTTAATGTTACACTCAGACCGCTGCAAACCGTAACAGTTTTCTTGTCATTCGTGGAGTGGAGATGTGAAATAAATTTTGCAGAGTGGCCCCATCTTTTCGTTTGACATTAATATTTAACGGGAACGGGCATAAGTACTTCATACTTGGCGTGTCTAATAGTGTTTGAACAAAGTATGAACGCCGCACACGGAGCGACGTGCACGGCGGACGCGTGGTATATGATATATTTATATATATTTCTTATATCATATATCAGAAACAGCCTTCTACACACTATTGAAGTCCCACTCTTCATCAAACATAAAGCGAATTAAACAACAAACAAAAATTAACTATTGCTCACCTTGAAACAGAGTTGACTTCCTCATAGCTGCTGATAATAATGACAAGACTAAAACAATAATGTACTTGCTATTAGTTTTTATTTTACGGTAATGCCGAAGGTCGCATTAACAATGCACGAAACAAAATTGATATGATTCGCCTCGCTGTATAGTTTCAGTACTTCGATGCTTTAATGGAATGCCGTACCGACAACGTTGGTAAGTCTTGGTAGGAATTGATTTTTTGTATTCTGTCATTTTTTGGTTTCGTAAAATCGATCGGTAAATTTTGTCTGCATGTCGCAGCTGGGGAATAGTCTCCGCTCAGATTAAGATGCATAGTTCTCATGTAAACTATATCCGATTAGGCAACTACGGTCGGAATAAAACCATGAGATTAGTCATGACTGTCCGGAATATCTGGTGTGTTCTCCGTGGAGGGTACACTAATCAGTCGGCTGTTGTCGACAAATAGCAATCGTTAAACCTTGTCGAAGTTCATACGGAGGATTGGAATTCACCAGCGATTTTCCAGGGTGGCAGCCGTGGTTCTTACTGATGGTGAATAGCGGATCGGGAGACTTGAAATATATTTGACTGACTGACTTCTTGGTCTTGCTAAGGGTTGGGTGTTCTATTCTTAGATAGTGATTGTGATTCGTGTAGGAGTAAAATACTTGATGTCTCTGGGTGTAAAGTGAAATCCCGAAGACTGAGATTCCTATTATAAAAAAATTATAATATTAGGAATTTTAATATAATATATATAAAATAGTTTATAAACCATAGATATACTTTGTTTATGTAATGTGTGTTAATGTTTGTAATCCACGTGATAGGCATAACGAAATTTCCAGTGTGTCGTCAGTCTTGAAACATTTTTCTTCTGCTATTTGTGGAGCCCTACATTATCTTTATTACTTTCTATATTTCTGTTAATTGCAGAGATAATCTAGATTTCCCTCAAATAATGTTATACAAACAACTTTACAATAAAAAGACCATTAAATATCGCCTGTAGGGAGCACTAAATGAATAAACAGTTTCTTTTTGGAAATACCAGCGGAAACTTCGATTACCTGCATTTCTATAGTTGTTTACAAATGGAATAAATATTGTAAAATTGTTTGCAAACGTTTTGTATAAGCTATTCGTTTCCGTAATTCCGATCATCTGTTCAATAAAAAATGAATCGAATCATAGAGCTATGGTCAATCTGTATGAACAGTCAACTGTGACCGCTTCCTCGATAGATCTTTATTTCTTCTTGGATAATTTGTTTTTACATTGAATGTGACGGTTTCTTATAGTTTTTTGGTCGTCTCAGGCCAACGTCACGCTTTTGTTGGCGTATGCGCCGGCGCACCTGTCCGCGGCCTCGATGAAAGCACGGTGGTTTAATAATTATTAGCGATCTCTTTTTATACGATTGAATATTGCGATTGGGAAGTAGATCACCTCGTTGATTACGAGAATCTTTTTGTTATAGTTTTTAGGCTCTAGCCAAGCGGCGGAGCGTGGCGCCATTTTTTGAATCCGTTATTTGTGTTCACCCATTTGTCATCAATGGATAATCTTTCAAAACATTACTCAAAGTTAAGTTAAGTTAAGTTAAGTTAAGAAAAAATAATACAATAATGAGCACAGTGGCGAGTAAGCAAGTCGTGCTCAGATAATAAATCAAAGAAAGCGGAATAAAATGTTTACTCGCAGCCTCTACAGCACTGTTTTAATTTTTTCTAGCGATTTGATACCGGACATAATCTAGGTCAGCTTATCTGATCAGTTTCCTCGAATTGGGATAATCCAAAGTATTGTATTTGCCTGAATGACTCTATTGAGTTTAAGTAGGTACTTATAATGGAATTTATTCACTTATTTTGTTCTATTAAACAGATATCCGATGGACTGGTGACCTTTTTTTTACATAATTTAACTTAATCGTTGATTATAAATTTAACGACCGCTTTTCGGATTAATAGATTTGATATTTTAAATGCTAATATTTGCTTAGTATGATTGAAAAGTCAACAGATTGGTCAATTAATATCTTTTGATATAAAGTTACAAGTTCGTATCATATTATATTTCGACAAAGATACAAAGATAACATAAATAATGTTGTTTGTTCATAATTTTAATAAACATTGACAAGTTATGACACTGGCCGACATACTTATTTAAATTAGGAATCTATTAATATTTCTATAAACAAGGTGAGCTAACGGAAAACGAGACTTATCTGTGAGTATATCAATCCGGTGTCGTGTCATCCGTAACGGTAACACTTGCCCCAGATCATTTTCGTGTATGATCTGTCAAACATTTCCCACATGTCAAGGGGCTGCGACGGTACGTGCCATCCGTTTTACCTGAGGATGAAATATTCGAAAATCAAAACTCCCGTGTGAGGCACACAAAATGGTCTCAAATACCTGTACAATATCGCATTAAATCCTACGAGCTCTCCGGCGGTACTTGTCACATTTGTGAAAAGAAACCAAACTAATCTCTATTTTTAAAAGAACTTAGGTCGCCGTGTAAGCGTTCCATTTGCAGTCTTATGACAGTCGGTTCAGAGTTCTTATTTCGACGATAGCCGTATCTCAGCGTCAACAACGGAAGGAACAGCTCAGTGTGTGGCTGCACATTTGTGTTATTAAATGATTTATGGAGCAGGATTACCGAGAATGAAGGGTTGCGAGTGATTTTAGAAGTTATCCTCTTCTCGGTTGGGTGTGATTTTGCATGTAATGTTCTGACGTTAATCATGCACGGTAGTCTTGTGTTGATCTCAATGTAATTGAGTTAACTGACGCAGTGATGACTTATTTGACAGAGTGAGTCGTATGTTTAACTATTCCATGCCTGTAAAATTATGTTATGTTACCCTAATGGATCACGTCAAAATGTTTATTACGTGTGTAGATAACGCTCATCATCTTTTTAATGATTCAAAACTAGTGGATATTATATTACGAAGATGAGAAACACCACTAAACAGATTATAATCTGTTAGGCACGTTTTGTGGGTCGTTTGTCGTATATCTTACTTAATTGTCAATACAGTATGTTAATATAAAGAAAATTTATTTATTTATTATCGCAGCAGGACACTAATTAATGGCCAAAACCTAAAATAATAAAACATAAATTTTGTTTTAGGAAAACGCATGAAAGTTGCAAAGTTTCAAATTCCTATAGGGCCCTATAACTATTAAAAACATTAAAATAAGGTTTCTTAGAATCTTCATTATCTACCCACATGTACTTAGATAATATTAAGTTCTTGTTGAATTTCCAAACATTAACGACTGCTGTAGGTTCCTACCAAGTTTATTGATACGTTCTACTATATTTTTAACACAAACACCATACCTGAATATCTATCGAACAAATAACTAATAGTTGTACTTCTGAAAACAGCCCGGAACATTAGTTCATCCATCGCTAGTTTCCCGGCGTTCGTTTATTGATACCGCATTGGTCGCGGGCGCATTATTTTTCCGGATGGAGATATCAAATTGATAAGTGAGGCACATTCGCAGCGGGCGGGCGAGGCATTATGAAATTGGCCGTACGTTAGGCGCCGTTACTTCCGATAAAATATAACCGGCTGCGCTTCTCATATCTAGTATTGCCAGGTCAGTTGCTTTTGAAGGAATTTCCCGATTTTCTTTATTATTTCTAATGGAACTTAAGTTTGAAACGTATGTCGCAAGTATTGAGTGACGACACGTGTCTTGAGTATGTATTACTTTTTCTTCTTCAGGGACTTTTATTAGTAGGACAAATTGGTATGATTAAAAGAACGTAATTTATAGTATAGTTTTTAATATAGGTATGTTAATTTCAAATGTTTGTATGTAGAAATTGGTAAAATAGGAGATTTCTTATTGTGGATCTTTAATTACAAATCTATGAACACGTTTTGCTGAGAGGGAATATTTATATATATAACCTCACCAATACCGCGCATATGTAGTTATTAAAGGAATAAAAATATTTGATTCTTTAGTTTATCTATTATCCTATTTATTTATAAACGTATGGATAAATTACTTATATCAGTAGCAAACTCTCAGCTCTTCCTAGTAACCGATCACCAACTCACGTCTGCGCTATTCCCATCTTTTTATCTATTAGGGTAATCAATAATTTATTAATAGATATCTGCCATTAACAGAACTTCTGATACACATTATGTTAAACGAGTATGGAAATTTGAATATCCGGTTGCGTTAATGTTATAAAAATTTGATATGTAAAATAAACGCTAAAAGATATGCGGGTTATGAATAGATAGGTATAAATAACGATATATCGCTATAGTTCTGATAGTAAGTTTGATGTATGGCGCAATAAATGTACCTAATATTGTAAATATTTAAAATTGTTTTTTCATTGTGAAGATTTCGAAAGTGGTAGAACTTTTCTCCGTTTGACCTACGGTAGATCACATCACTTCCTTCCTTCTATTACTTCTACGACAGTTAAACTTTGTAGATCGACATTTTTCATCCTACGTATATCTGTATTGGAATCACAGATACCATTTTATTATCAGATGACATGACTTATGCAAGTTGTTTTGCTATCTGGACTGCTGAGATCTAGTTATCAGAGATCAAGTGCTCTATATCTACAAGCTATAAACAAATATTGGCGACAGCGCGAGATATTTTCTTAATGAGACTTTTTATACAACGTTTATTAGTTTATTCGTAATATTACGTTTTACATACGTTTTTATCATTTAATAATCATTGTTTAATAATGTTATGATACGTCTACCAAATGTATGCTTTTTATTGCTGGGATTTTTGCGTCTGACTACAAATGCGTTGCCGGTGCTACCCCTGAAGACTAAGTTGGAACCCTCGATTAAGTATGTCTCCCTGACCACACCCTTCAAATCAGAACAGAGTAGCAAGAATCCTGCTGTTATAAAGTAGAAGTAGGTAAAGTAGTGGCGGTGGTGCCTCCGGAGTCGAACCGTAAAAGGTTCTACCACCTTCAGATTTTTTTAGCCTTTACCGTAATGCACGCAAATGTAATCTATCCGGTCGTTGCTTTAAAGATTTACATTATAAACATCTTTATGAGATGGTAATCATTAATAGTAACCAACTCTATACCTGTAACATAAAACATATGCTGAATTTATAAGCATTGCGGCTCGTGCCAGTGGTTCTCAACATTTTCGACAGCATTTATATTTATTCGCCATTCGCCGCATCTAAACCAATAGTGGCCGGCACTGAAGCGTAATGAATAAGCTCCAATTCAGGAGCGGGTTCCGTATCTCACTACATTTGATGTGCACTACATGGCGGGGGCACGGGGGAGAGTTGGCGTAACGTCAGAGATTTATGATCTCATAACGCGCCGTTCCTCGCCCACCAAACGTTCAGACGTATTGATTTCATTTCGGCATACATTTTTAAATAGTAGTTCATGTACGTTTCCAGTTGCTCTTGTGAGGCACGGACTCGACCCAATCAAATTTTGTGTGTTAAACATTCATTGTCATTTGTGATTCGTGCCGCGTTTTGTAAACGCTCTTCTCGATTGAGCGATTGGATCTATTTGAGCGAAATTCTTTATTAGGTACGAAATGGTAAGCTAATAAACCACAATATTTCGTTCAATTTTGGTTGTTGAGAAATTGTGGTGTAAGAGATCTATAAAACATTGACTTCGCGCACAGACTCTAGGTGAAAACCGAGAGGTAAAGGGGGGTGATTGAGATTGTGTCTGAAGATACGATATGTGGCTGTTAGGAATTATACGAAATAGCGTTTCTTGTGTTCATTATTTTCTACCGGTCAAGTTTTATGTTCTGCCTTGGTACCACACAAAATGCATCTCGTACTTAGCAGAGAAGGGTCTGATGGTATATAACCCATACAGGTGCCAACACTTTGAAACGTTTTGTTCCGAGACGTCCTGCGCCTATCGCGAGTAACTAAAAAGGTGTCGTTAGTAATGGTTTTTGAAACATCATAAAGATGTCAAGTGGGCTGTTACTTGATTGTGGCTATCAGTGCTGTGTAGAGCGCGTGAAGGGTACAGTTAGCTTATTAATGTATTTGTATGAATACTTAAAAACGTATTTTGTTCAGCCTGAATAGAAATGCCGTTGTCTGAGAATTATTTAGTTAGTCAATTATATTAATCAGATTTTTTTACCTATCCATATTTTATACTCATGTTTGTCGTTAAATAAGTCCACATGGACATATTCAACTTTAAACAGTACGGTACTTTTATAATACTTATTTGAAATTGTATTTTCTAATTATATTACGTATAAACATAAACACGGTATTCCTGCAGCACTGCTTAAAACAAATTCAGAAGGAAAATTAATTATATGTATAATACGTACAGTTTGTAAAAGAGTTCAAAAGAGTTTCAAGTAGTTTTTTTTCATTTTAAATAATACATTTCTTTATTATAATTTTAATGTTATTACTTAATAATTATATAGTACAATTATCCATGTTATTAGATGTCTATAGTAACACTTCTATCATACAGCTAAGATGTTTGTACAAATAAAGAAACATCTGACTATTACTATTGAATAGTTTCTATAAACATTCATAATGTTTTCAAACAAGCACGTTACTTTGCTGTCTGTACATTCTTTTAATCACTTCATAAGTCACCAGTCGGGCATTGTTACTCTTTATCTAGTAATTTTTGATGGCCAGCGGTCACTTAACACTTCAAATTGTTTCGGATACTTTATTTATTTTAATGGCGCCTTAAAGAGCGTTCCACTAATCAGCCCGAGTGCATTGTCCAATGAATATAACATGATATAAAGTAATTGATGTTGAGGAACAAATAATGTTTTCACTTCCATCGATTACCCGTATTTATTGGTAATGATAATTTATCGTTTGTTTATAGGCCGTAATAAGGGAGTGCGATTGTACAAATACGTTTTACCGAAGTCTGAGTGGAAAGGGACTTGTCAATAGAATGTGAATATGAAACGCAACGTGAACAGAGAAAACAAAAGGATACATCTTTAGCCCTAGTTTCATGAGTTCCAATGGAATATGTCGCCCCATTTGTCACAGCATTCGGCAGGTAATAACAGTAGTTTCATACTATAAATTTACATAAAAGTTGGCGTCGTAAATATTGTTATAACAGAATATTGATCGGCATTAAGTCATTTGTACACAATCCACAATATTCATCCGTTTGCTGCGTATTACGGAGGCATGAGCGGGCATGCAAGGGGAAAGTGGGCTAAATATTAATTCATAGTTTTACGCCTTAACTAAAGTATGAGACAGATGGGCCACAAGCCACAAATTAGTTAATGTGCCTTGTGTATTGGATATTCTTAAAAAATCTAGTGGTATGTATTCAGTTATCGAGAAGACCGAAATGTACGATAATGATATACAAAATAAGCGTACATTTTGCAATGGCTAGTAAGGCGGATAGTGCGTACAGGCCTTTATTCGGTCCCCCAGTAATATTTATGCTTCATTTGCCACTGCCATCGGTAGGCGGAAATTTTAATTTATGCGCTTGAGATTGTTTGTTTTTATGAGATCACAACTTTTTGTATTTACAAAGAAAAACATGATTTCATTCGGTCGCGGAAGCCGGCATTCGTTCTCAATAACGATATTTAATTGATTGACTTTTTGATATATTTTACTTAGGGACTTTTATGTCTCTATAAAAGGAAAGGAGTAGGCCAAAACCTTCTATTGCGAAGTCGATATTTTCAAATAGATCAGCCACATAAGTGTAGCTTAGTGCCAGCATCTCATCATCATCTCAAAGTTAGTGGGTTTTCGGAAAAGCTGAATAAAAAGATTCTCGTCGGTTATTAAAAAAATGTATTTATTTATTTCAAAAGTAATTATAATGATTAGAATTAAAGAAGTAGTTGCTTCATTCACACACATACGCACACTCGTTAAAGACAGGTGTTATAGGTACACGGAATGTCATTTTAATACTGAATCAAGAGCATCGGAAATGTCAAACAATTAATGTAATTTTGAGTTATCATCAAAATATTTTGGAATTATTCTGTAGTATAAAAATATACGGTCGATTTTTGACGACCGCAAGGCGATTTCTAAGATGCTTAAATTAATATACGTAAGTTTTTTTCTGAGGATAATTCAATCAATACATACCTATTTGGGTTTTAATTTCTTTATATAAATATCAATTTTTAATAAATTATTAATGTCATGGCCAATGTTTAGATAAGGATTTATAATTTATATGTCTGACCGGCACTTAAAAATATTATTCACCCATTAATTAATTAATATTGTTGCCTATATTCGATCTGTTGAAATATGGTGATATTATGTCTCTAGATCGAATAATTAATACGATATACAGCACTATTAAATAACTTTACGAATACCTAATAAGGCGAGAATGATTAGTTTGCTTCATAATAGTATATCATACTAATAGGTAATCGACCTAGGACTTCGATCGTGCGTCGGAGTATATTGCATATTATAATATATTTTTTGTTCTGTATCAATTTCTATATACTTATAATATTGAAATAGATAAAAGGTAGAATAAGAGGTTTTTTATGACTGTAATGTAGCAAACGAACATGCAGTCCACCTGATGGTAAGTGGTGTCACTGCCGCCTACGGATATCTGTAATCAACCCAAGACTGAATCGAAGTTCTTTCTTAGGTCGACCACAAATGCGTTGCTATTCCTGAGTACTAAGTTGGAACGCCTCGGTTAAGTATGTCTTCCTTTAAGCCAGAGCACAGCAGCAAGAATACTGCTGTTATAAGGCAGACATAGGTGTGGCGGTGGTGCCTCCGAAGTCGAACATTAAAAGGTTCTACCTGATTCATAGAATTGGGTACTGCCGCTTATGACCTGTATATGTTATACGTAATCATATCACAATTTGTACGAATAAATTATCAAGTTAGTAACAATTAGATTCTCAAGTAAAATGGATATCATATTCTTAATACAATTTTGTTTTGTTGAGTCATTTCTTAATTATTTTTCTTCTTATTAGCTAGGTATATTAAGAAGATGCAGTAGCATTATGCCACGAATTTATTAAAATAATTTTATTAGCTGATTACTGTTGGCAGCGTTACAAAATTGTATAATAATTAATAATAAACGTTCGTTAATTGACCCAATATCTGGAACTGATAACATTATGCCCATAGCGATTGGCTACGCTTGAAAAATTCTAATTTGGGAACAGTGACACGGCAAAATCATGAAACCATCTCGCTACGGATTCGTGTAATTAACTAAAACCATTTATCTCTTGCATGATTTTCGATATTTTATTGATTTGCTCTAACGACGAACTGTATAATTGCTACATCCTGCGCTTTTGAATAGAAATTAAGTGAACATTTGGCTCTAATTTTGTTGGCCTTCCGTGAATTTGTTTCTACGTTTCTTCATTTATTTTCGTTTGGCTTATAATGAAGCGTCAGCGATAACAATATCGATTGTTCGTGAATCAAACGGAAGTGGAAATTTGAACCCTGCCATGGCGATGCTCCGACCGTGACTGAACCCACAAATGGTTTATAGTCGACGACTTACATTCGTCTTTTTTCATATTGTCATTGTATATTTATACTGTTTCCACAAACTCTTTAGTTAGTTGTGGTTAGCACTAAAGTTCGATGTAAAGATTTTTTGTTTAACGCTAGGTCGAGTCGCACGATGACGTACATGGTATAGGTACAAAAATGATTGTTCAAGTAATTGTTCCACCCAATGTTGAACACAAAGGTTTCATTTGATATACAATATTCATTAAGAGAGCAGAATATTCGCAATGCCTCGGCGTGAAATAAAACTCTTGTCCGGTTGTCTGGTCAGTAACTATTAGGCGTTCTACGAGCTCTACTGTCTTCAATACATCTCGATATGTAGAAAAATAAGAGGACAAGAGGCGTGTCGTACAACAGTTATCTAGATCTGAGTGTTCCGAGAACAGACGACTCTGCTACCAAATATCATGACTACCGTCTTACAAATGAGAAAATTTCGCTCTAATTATTTATGAATGTGTTATCGTCATATCTCGGGAGCTCACG
>DWNJ01002052.1:0-11029 GCA_018250275.1 Udranomia eurus
TCAAATTAATATTCATGCATTGTTTCCATTTCAAATATCTCGCTTTTCACAGAGAATATATCGGTCTTATAGACTAAGTTTCATTATGATAGAACATAATATAATATTAAGAAAAATTCACTTTCCTATTTTTTTTTATGTTTATATTCCTTTCGTTTGTAAGTGGGCAGTTTCATTACCAATTTTTCAGTTTAATAATAATAAAAATGTTATGTTCAAAAATCAAGTTTTTGTTTAGGCCTAATAAAATGGGTGGGACATTCCGTAGAATGTCTCTCCCATTTTTTCTGATCGTAACCCGTAGCTTTTTGCGTCAGCTTGGCTCCGTAGAGGTTACTAGGTCTCGAAGTTACCCGGGCTATTTTTAAAGGGGGCTATGGTCCTCGGCGATGTGACTCCGCAATATGATGTCGCATCGCAGACGGGGGGTTTGTAATTTTATGATTTACTGCTACTGATACAACTGGAGATATTATTATGATTTGATACAATATTATTAATTACACACAATTAAATAAATTTATTATTTAAAGTTCATGTGATGTGGTATAGTAACAATAAACATTTTAATATTCTTTTTCAGCCATTCTTCTTTGTGTTTCTGCCCAATTTTTAATATTCGCTTCTGAGTTTGCCAATGCATGAATTTTGCTGATAAAATAAAAAGCAACCACACAAGCTACAGGGTAATACATCCAAATATTATTATTTTTCATATAATAAAAATATGGGAATTGAGCAATTTTTGCAGTAAATGTATAGGGATACTTCATATGACGTCCCGATTTTCTGAAAAAAACATAAGGCGTAATAAATATAAAATAAGTTTTACTATATGCTGTAAGTAAAATGCTTAACTGCATATTTTTAAACTTTCACAACAATTATTAGAATTATTGTACAGAAATGGTGGTAAAAGTAATAATGTATATTGAAATATGAATTGAATGTCTATCTGAGGTTTATAAGGCTGAAAAAGATTTATATAGTACCACTGTACTGTGGTGTACCATTAAATGTCTTTAGTGGGTTTCTACACAATAATTTATTTCAAATAAAACAATGACATCATGATAAAATCATGTAAAGCATGAAAATGCATCGGAGATATTTCTGTTGTTTCAAACGTTTAAACGTTTGAAATGCTAAATTTACGTTTAAATTTACTTAAATAATTTATTTACCCAGCGATATATCCTGAATCTCTCAACCCATTCTCCATACGAGTATACAGAGCTTGAAGCTGTTTCGGAAAAAGCATTTTAATTGTTGTTTCAAGTCACGTTATTAAGTTTTAATTCTCGCAAAACTTTTCAGAATGTATTCAATGTTGAAAAACGTGTTTTTGTTACTATTGGGAGAGGAATAAACCCTTGAAATAAAATATATTTTTTATAACAGTTTTGTAGCGAATCTATTCCTTTTTACGTCAAATCATAATTTGACAATGAAAGAAAACATTAAGTTTTCCATCCATAGACATAGAATATTGGTCTTTGGTTTTAAAAACTCAACATATTTTCTTTGTCAAAGTCAATTTGTCAATGTCAGTTTATGTAATGGCAACACGAAATACTGATTCCGCTGATTTTTCTATTTCACCTCAATCTCGAAGTTAAGTCTAAATACTAGTGTGTTGGGCAAAGAATAATTGTCTACCCGTAGTAGCTTTTGTAATAATATAAAGAAAACTGTTAACCAAATACATAGCAATGAACGACAACGAAAAAGAAGAGGCTGCTAATTTGGTGTGAATCCTTGCTTATCCTTGTGAATAATTGATACTATTGTGATGGTAATTGATTGCTATTGTAATCTTTGTATAATAATGTTCATTTGGTTTTAGAAAGACGAGTTTGAATGGGTCCTTCGTGAAGAGGTTCATGCCATATTGCACCAACTTCATACAGTTTTAGTGGTAAGTGAAATTTAAAACCCACACTAGTCTATACCAATATTATAAGTGCGAAAGTACTTACGTGTTTCCTTTCCACATATATAAATCGCTGAAATGAATTTGCTAAATTGATATGGAAATAATTTGGGATTCAGGGAAGGAAACAGGGTAGTTTTCATCCCAAAAATCTTCGCATTGGGGATTTTTTTTATATCCAAGATTTATTCCTCTACTTATTTTATAATTCCGGTAAGAAGAGTTGCAAGCAAAGTCTAGTGTTGTATAAATAGCTTGTGGAAAAATTTATTTGATTAATAGGCTCACTAGTGGCATGTGGTGTTTTATATTGCAATTATTTGTTTGTTGTGAAATAGCAATGTGTCAGTAAGTGCTATTCTATAATTTGAGTAAAACACAACCATTATGGAAGTATACCGATACCTGTTACCGTCTATGTATTTACTCTGCGAGAGAAATAAAAGAGCCCGAACAATTGTTCATCTGATGTTAATTTGTCACTGTAAACTATGAGCATCTACGTCTAACTGTGTCGGAGGATTTAAAAATGTATATTTCTACTTATATGGATTAAAAATAAACATATCTACTAACTAACACATCATTTCTTTTATGTTAAGTTAATAACTTAAGTAAGCAACATGATATGGATAGTATTAGTGAGCAAAAAATATAAATCCTTCTACCATATTACATCAATGTGTTTCTTATTGGGAAAAAAATATCAAATATTAAAACGGTACAAAATGTTGTAAAACTGAAATCACTTTGTAATATTGGTGTCAAAATTTTAATTTACCATATACAATGTTTGCTTTTGCCTTTGCCTTTGCCCTAACTTTTGTGAAACATTTTTTTCCCATCTGTTTTTTCTGTGTGCATAAATAAATAGATAAAAAAATGTTCATAAGATTTGTCCTCAGAAATACATACTACCTGTCAGTTACCTCTACCACAGTACATACAATACCTACACCTCTTTATAATGCCAATAGCAAATATACATCTTACTAATGTAGCCAAGTTTAATTTACATATTATGTTTGCAATTATCACATCTATATCTCGATCTGAGAAGCATAAGGGCCAATATCTAAATTCAACTGAATGCATAAGGTCTGTTTTGATACATTTTCCGGTCATATCTATGTATAATGTCATGGTAAAGTAGAATGTAGATATTTGTTGAGAAAAAAATCTGAAAAATCTATTAATTTTTTTGTTAAATCCTGTGATTTCACATATCGGCACTTATGCTTCTCAGATCGAGATATACTAAGTGAGTATGCAGACAGCATATCATAAGAAGGTCTGACACACTCGATTGTATGTTAAAGTTATGGATCATTCAATTTTAATGGATGCTTATCTGTTTCAATCAAAACTTAAGTACCAATGTAATAATGGAAAATTAATGTTATTTGATAAGAAAAAATCTGTGGCCAAAAATTGGGTATATTTGTGTTGATGATATATTTGTTTATTACCAAGATTTAACACTGTTTCATTTTAGAAATTATGAGATCAATTATAACACTTGGATAAAATTCTATGTTATGTACAGTTTGAACTGTTTTTAAGTCAAAAATATATTATTAAAGCAGCAAATTATGTAAAGTTCACTAATGTTAGTAAATGTATTTTTTGGTCGATTTATTTGCTCTCAGGAATGTGCTCATAGATTCCCAGTGCCTCTGTATGGCAATGAAGGCCAGAAACAAGACAAGTTTATTCTGACTTCCCAGCCCGAACAGTTGAAATGCATTGTGACATTAACTGGTGACAGCATAACACATGCAGTAAGTATGAATATATCAATTTTAAGTCGTATGTACATATGTATGAATTAAGTGACCATCACATATAATAAAAACACAATGTTGGGATAATAATAACCGCAAAATCTCCGCAATCAAATGCCTGACTATTTATTATATGACAAGACAGTTTCAAGTAGATATAATCAGCATAAAAATCACTTTAGTGATTAAAATTTCTAAAGATTAAGAAATCAAGTTGACTTTTTCTAACTCTACTTTCTAAAGTTTATAAACCAACATGTTTTTATCCAATCGATTAGGATATAAGCTTCAAAGTGCTGCGACAGATGCACACAATATGCCGCACTTCCATCAACCAGGACGGACCGTGGAAATTGCAGCAGATCCAGGATGCAGCTAACCATCTTCAGCAGGCCATTGGCTACATTGATAATGTAGACAAACACTATATATTTAGGTGAGGAAACATTTGTTATTTGAGGTACGAGGGATAATATAAAGACCACAGGTCACTGCAACCAGATGTTGATCTATTATGAAGGCCACCCTAGGTTACAGTTGAATTGGCACGATGCGATGAACCGCACGATGTGGCTGGATACCACAACGTGTCGCATCTGAGCCGGAACATTTACAAGTATAATTATTTTCGAGTAATATGAGTTTTTTGATTTGGCCATTGACATGGACTAAAAATTACTTTATGATCCTAATAGATGATAATTTAATCAAACGAATGTATCATTATTTTTATTATTTATATTTTACAGGTGTTCAGAAGAGGTTTTGCATATAATACAATGTTTAATAGGATCCCTACAAAGAGCCCGCACTGCCCTAGTACTGCCAAAGAAAAAAACTATTGATGAACTTATGAAAAGTAGGAATATGGTAAGTAAATTCGCTACGTTATAAAAGCCTATAAATTTTGATTGACCACAAAAATTGCAATGATTATATTGCTCAGCCTAAGGTTGGATCTGCTTCTTATTTCAAGTGAATCATGTACAAGGAATATAATTGTTTGTATAAACTTTTATCTGTCATTAAACCGGTGCATAACAGTGATACACTGTTGATATTTTTCATGAAAATGTTGATATAAACCATATTGGATCAAATGGCAATTTTATAGGTAATACACACATATCAATGTGGGCACTTTAAATTTATCTATTAATTATGGCGTTATCAATTATCACAGTAATATTGCTTATTAAAGTTAATAAACATGACTGTATCAGTGTCCTCATTTACGAGAGGGTGATAAGAATCAAATGGTGTTAAAACTCTTTATGTTTGAGATATCATCTCATCTTAATATGAAGTACTTTTACAAGGAAACTTTCTTGTTTCTTCGTTCTTCATAGTTAATCATTCAATAACTTATTTTATATATAGGTATAGAGATCTCAAATAGAATAATAATACAAATTAAATTAAATAAATAAATTGATTTATTCAACCAAAAAAGAAAATAAAGAAACAAAAACTAAACAAGACTAAATTAGGTATAAATTACTTAAAAATTCGGTTCAATCAACACTAATTATAGGGTTATGCCCGCATAAAGTAGAATATTCTAAACCAATTATTTTATTTATAATACCTTTGTTAAACAGTCAACAATAAATAATTTTCATTTCATAATCTCCTTTACTTACAGAAGGCGCTCTCCCCAAATCTGCCAGAAGACCTAGCTATATCGTTCTACATACAGTCACACAAGTTGATATTTGTGTCGTACCAACTGAGTTCCGTGCATGGCACGATGCGCATAGATTCGTGCCAAGCGGACTGTGCAGTGCCTTGGTTGAGCGATGTGCTGTTCATGTTGACGGCAGCGCTGCATATGTGTCAGCAATTGAAGGATAAGGTGAGTTTTATAAATATTAACCATCTATAGTACTTCTATAGTTCATTTTGAAGGTGCTAGAACCTTTTACCACCGCCACACCTACTTCTGCCTTTTAACAGCAGTGTCTTGCTGCTGTGTTCTGGTATGAAGGATGTGGTAAGGGAGACATACTTAACCGAGGCGTTCAAACTTAGTCCTCAGGGGTAGCAGCGCATTTGTGGTAAATAACTAAATAATAAATAATAAACAATAAAGAAATAACTTACAATTAGATCCTGTCTTGGGTTGATTTCAAATGTCCATAGGCGGCGGTGACCATTTACCTTCAGGTGGTCTGCACGCTACCTTATGCTGTAAAAAAACGAGATGATATGTCAAGGCATGGTTGTCCCTACACTAGAAGTATTCCTAACATTTTGTTTCGATTTCGTAGAAGTGACTACATTACGTTCAAGTAGTCATTCAGAGTTTCATAATCTGGGATCATTATGCGAATCACAAGGAACCGGGTCTATTTTTACTACCTACTAGGTCATTTGGAGATCTAAATGCATTCAACCTTCATTTGGATAACTTGTGCCTTGAATCACAAGAGTTTATAAGTAACAGTAACATAAAATTCTGTTTTCAACATCAAATTTTTAAGTTCATATTAGTAAATTGACAATGCCTGTAAATTGATGTATGACTATAATTATATAGCGTTGGTTAGAGTGAATATAATATGATGTTTTTCTTTCGTTTTAAATTTCTAATCTTATTTGCTACGTACATAAAAAATGATTCATGTCAACCTCCTATTGCTATCTTGATATGTTGTGTAATCGGATAAGATTTTGGGAATTCTCACTCATGGAAGTTAAGTCACCAATTATTTGATAGCAATATAGTTATGGTTGTATAGTAATAAATTTAGTCCTTCTACAGGTTTTAACTGATATGATTAGATGTTTATCTATTTTTTGCATGGAATATAAATACAAGATAATTCTTGAAAAATTTCCGTCAAAAAAATACTTATCAGGCATATGTTAATCTAGTTGATAAATAATATAAATAAATAAATCAATAATAATAAAAAACAAATCTATTTATTTGGTCTTTTAAAGATATTAACCCAATAAGTCGCAAGTGGTCTTGTGGTGTAAGGGTTAAAGATTCGCCCATTTTGTTACAAAATTTGTTCCTGTTGAATCATATTGATTGGAAATACATAGTACCATATATGACCTATTTGTGTTGTGTCATAATTAAAACCTCGCGTTTGCAGCATAAATGTCACTGTTAGATTTATAGTAGCATGTAACATTTTCCTAATCTACATTATTTTATTATTTTTTCAGCTGTGTGTCTTCTCTCAGTACAAAGATTTTACAGTTGGATCGAGATCTGCATCGATGGTATTAAACTAAACTTTCCCTGTTTCCAAAAATGTATTAAACATAGTGTCAACACCAACAGTAATACTTGTTATGTAATAAAATGAAACAAAATAATTTTCTGAAATAAATGAGACAGTAACTATGTCTGTTTCCTTTTCACGCTTAAACCGCAGAATCAATTTAGATTAAATTTGGTATGGGAATACATTGGGATTCAGGCAAGGACGTATAGTTTTAATCGCCTAAGATTAGTCCTCTACTTACTTTCTATATGTGGGCAAAGTCGCGTTCAAAATCTAGAAATCTTGCTCAAGTTGTCACATCTAATCAAAAATCCTCACAATTTTTTTAATAAATTTACAAAGCTTTTGGATTTCGTGTTTAAAAACATACGTAAAATTTTGTAGTACAATTTTTCAGCTCTGTGAATCTTGAAAAGGGCAGCATACACTTAAATATTTTTTCTCTGGTAAACAGACTGAAATGTTTTAGTTTTCTACTAATTCTTTAATCATGACAGTATTTTAGTATTTTGTAGTACGTGTAGTAAAATAATACGTACGTAGCTTATTTCAAGCAAGAAATACGTTACATTTATCTAACATAGATATTTTCTTCTTGGTGTTGACATATGTTCTTAGATGTAAACATACAAATAATTGTACTGTACTCCTATGTGTATTTATTTAATAATAGTTATCGAGTCCATTGTTGATATTCTTGTTGACTATATTGTAACATTTGTAACATAATGTATAGATAAAATATATTAACTAATGTTAGGTATACGAGCAGTATGGATGTATGCAGGTTAGGTTTGCGCAGTTATTGTTAATATTTTAAAAGCCAGCTCCATACATACAGCTAGACATTATAAGAAATAGTCCGACAATACTTGCCCGCTATGTTTTCCGCTCGAACCTCGTATCGGTCGCTTGCCCTCTGTTCGCAAACCGGCGGCAACCAGCAATTGGCTAGCGAACAGGAAACATTACAAAATTTGATAAAAAGCTAAATAATTCCTAATGTGTTCTGTAATGTGGTGTAAAAACCGAACAGAATATTACTTTTCATAAATGAGCGGTATTCAAATGTATTTATTGTTAAAATAAAATGTTTGTTTTTACTTCAACGTTCAGTGAAGGAAACGATGATGGGATAAGCGTATGTGTACAAACGAAGTGTGCAGAAGCAAGCGAGATAGAATGTCTCTTTCCTTTTCATTTCTATACACGCTTCGCGCCAATCCCCCCGCAAAAATTGGTTGAAGCGGATTTACCACGAGAGTATCGTATTGTCGGTCTATCTCTTACAACGTCTTTGCATATCGCGAATGAACTCTCACACGTACAAACATATTATTATACACTTTTATTTACATAGTTTCCGTTTTCTATTACCGGACTGTCCCAAAATGAGTTTTTACCCTTATGAGTGACATATATTTATAGTCGGCTTTATGACACTCGATGTGTCCTGACATTTTTTATGTCTTAAGTCATTTAGACAGCGCCATTTCTATGACTAAGTGTCAAATAAATGATTTGATGTTATTAAAATAACATTTACAGGTAATATTCAATCAGAGTTAAATTATGACATTTGTCGAGGATATGTTTCTGTATGTGTGAGAAAAGTCTTGTTTATTTACTTATGTCGATGATGATATAATGCAATATGATTTGCTAAAGCAGCTACAACAGTAGCTTTTGTATCATATTATACACGCCATGATTAATAATATGAAAAATATATGTTTCTTCCAAACACATGAGAATGGAACTGTACTCTCAAAAAATTCCATTATCTTCCAAATCTCGTGAAGTTTTCCACAAGGACATGTACCTTATCCGAACCGATTAAATGCCAACCAAAAAGCGCAATTCGTTACAAAACTAAATGTGTTATAATAATAAAATTATGAACGATACTATTTTTATTGTCTCGATATATACTGTTCTATTTAGTTCGATTCGATAAATTGCACGTACCGCAATGATGTATTAATATTATATATTAGTATTACTATACGTAGTGTATATTAGTATGTATATACTAATAAAGCTGCGTTACGAATGCGATAGCTTAACCCCCCATTCACACACGAGTTTTAACGTCCGTTAGAAAAGCGTTTAAATATAACAAATGCATTCCCAGGTATATGTTCACACGCCTGCGTTTTTAAAACGCGTCGGTTTTTATAGACCGGGGTCAAAATGAAAATTTATCACTTTGTAGGGGAAAGGGAAGTTTCAACTCTTTTTACCGTCTAAAACAAGTGTGAATGGTGTGGTTATTGGATTGAGTAAAGTCGGGTGTCGGAATATGTAATGTGTCCTTATAGCGATTATACTAACATCTGTTTTAACCTACCATGTCCCTGTTTATTATTCAACTTGACTAGACTAGATAATATGTAATGTTTAAGAAAATGAGAAGTTTCTTCATTACAAAAAACTATAGTCATAAGGAAAATTCTCATTTTGAACGAGTAATTATGTTGCAATGTAGAATAAGTACAAAATTGTTGAGGTTATAATCACTGCTTTTTAGGAATAAATATCTCATATTATAATTTTAATATACACTACATTAATTTAATAATAACTTTATAAATACAAGAAAATAAGTCTTATCGTTTTCATTTCGATATGACATAAAAATATTTTTTTGGCAATATTTTTGTCCTTGTCTAACCAAACATTATCTATATAATCTTTAGTCTGAATTAAAGTTCCATTACTCTGTTATTAATTTTATTCGAAAATATATTTAGCGGAAAATAGGAGGCTACTTTTTAGACCTACTAGTATTAGAAAAACAACGACATATTTTTCTTGAAATTGTTAATGTAAGAGTATTTATTATATTAGTGCACAATCTTGGATAGATCTGAAGAATAATTGATGAATGTAGAAGGGAACAACACTCGTGTTTGAATGTTGACAATGAAATGTAAAGTATCTATGAAACACGGAACACTAAGCAATGCACAGAAGTGAAGATTATTTAATATCAAATCACCTGGAAATGTGTAAAATGTGCGAAATGGAAATTTTGACATCAGGTCAAAATAAGACAAATTCTAAGTACCTAAGTTTGTTTTTAAATATGCATAACATTTCCCCTTGGCGTCTATATGTATTGAATTGAAATTTATTTCTTATAATCGGATCTTAAATAATCACGAACAGTTTTGTATGAGACAGGAATCAGTGTCCATTGATAACCAATGATATACACGACGACACTAAATCGAGTTAAATCGATTTACGCTCAAATCGAGTCAACTCGAGTTGGATTCTCTTTAACTCTACGTTGGGTATCGTACGTACTTTCGATACGTATTTGCTATTTTTATATTTTATTGTGGATTTATTTATATGACACTTTATTACATATGATGGTACAAGTAAAGTGTAGCCATTCCATACATCAATAAATGCATGATTTTCCCGACGTAAAATAATGTAGGTAATTTATAATATTATTACTGTAATTGATCAGATATGCGCGTCATCTTTAAGGAAAATTAAGTTACGTAATATGGTTTTAAACGCGAAAGAAACCGATCCAATTGATTGCATTTATCATTTCTATATTATATTTATTGTGTAGGTATGTATGTATATACCAATACATGTATGTGTAAATATTATGTTACGTAACAAAAAACAAATCGTTGCTAAACTGTTGTTAAAAGTAGTAAATTGTTATTTTACTTATATAAATGAAACCTACTATATACGTACGTAGCTTGTTATATGTAATTTGTCATAAGCTATTTTCTTCTCAATGCAATTACCACCAACAGATAATTTTTACGACGCGTACGGCTAGCGATATTTTACAATAGTTTTTATGTTTTGTTAAATATTCCATTCTAAAAATTACAATATTGGTAAAAATGTGATAGTAGGTAATGTTAAGATAATATTTGGCATTCGTGTTAAATTTTATAAATTAGAACAAAAATAGTACAAGTTTCATTCCCAAATAAGAGCTGCAATAATAACTAAAAAAATCGAAACATTGTATCATATACATATTTATCGCGAAATATATGCAAAATATACTTGTACTATTTTTGTTC
>DWNJ01002053.1:0-11028 GCA_018250275.1 Udranomia eurus
GCCTTGGGTTGATTACAGATGTCCATGGGCGGCAGTGACCACTTACCATCAGGTGGATTGCATGCTCGTTTGCTACACCCCAAGCATAAAAAAAAACGGCTGGTCACAAATCTGCGCCCAAAACTGGGGAAGAGCTGGAGCATCCTCCACCATGTTACTTTGGTAATTAATTACAAGGCTACACACAACTCGTATTAAAATTAAATTCAGTGAGTGAAAACAATCAAAAGTAAACAAATCAATAATAAATCAAAACTTGATGAGATAGTTGTTTGGGACCCAGTGAAGGACATAGGGTAGTTTTTTTATCCAACAGATCATCCTTTAGGGGGACGGGGTGGGAGGGTGGATGGTTTTATTTTATATGGCGAATCCTCTAAAATGTTAGCCTTTACTTTTTTTTTATAATGTCTGCTATTAGATAACGATAGGATTTTACAAATGGTGAATAATATTGTATTAGATAACGATAAGGTTTTACAAATGATAAATAATGTACACAACAAATAAAAAATGCTCTCACTTATGACACATATGTAATTGTAAAAAATGATAATTATGAGATGATGTAGAGAACATTTTTAAATACGTAGGTAGATATTGAGTATCGGTTGAATAGGAAACTTAATGCCGGGGGTATCGTTCAAGTAATAAACACTGTCATTATTTTTATAGGTTCGTAAATAGAATATTGAAACATCAAAGCGTGTTTGGACGCGCTAATGAGAATCCATCGTGGATTGTTGTTAATGCGTTGGATAATACGTGCATCGAAATTAATAGCTAGTTCCCGTAGTTGTGGATGCTAATTGCGCTTTTGATGGACGCGCTTTTATATACGTTAGATTTGTATTTCCGATGACGAATGGTAATTACGAATATTGTCTAGTTTGTATAAGTGTTTACGATTCTTATTTACAAAAAGTATAATCGGACATAACTAATATGGCGAAATGACATTACTATTTATTTTATTGTGTTTATTGTAATTTTAAGGTGGGAAACAACTAAACGTATTTATTACTTTATCAGTGGAAGTACACTAATTACGGCTTTTGCGTAAAAATCATAGTAGTGATTATGACATTAACACTATAATTAAATTTACAAATTATGGGTAATGCATGATGCATTGAAGACTGAATGCTTAGCATTGTGACAGAAGATTTGACGTGACAAACAAAACGAAACTGTATTTCTACGAATGCGCAGATGCTACGTTTTCTTCTCGTGTCATAAGTCACAATCGGGCTACCCCGAATATTACATGTGAGTTAAGCTGTTTATAAACTATAAATAAGTAATAATGCTCAACATTGCATTGATGCCTTTTCGGAAGGTTAGCATCTGTATAAGTTTGAGCTGGATCAGTTCCCCACGACCTGTACCAGCCTGTTACGAGATGAAATACGCGCTTCCTTCGACGCACGGTGTACGCAACGACGTCCAGAAATACACCGCACACTCCACGCGGTATTTTAGGACGGCTCCATCGACAGGTATCGTAACAGCGCGTAACTCAATAAGACGTGCAACGTGGGTATTTGGGTACTTTTGTGACAATAGGTTCAACGCGATTATTTGACGGTGATGCTAATGCATCGCCAGCATCAATCTGTGTTTTTAAAACTGTGGGTCGCAGTCCCCTCGGGATCGTTAGGCCTCACTAGTCACTAAAAATACAAAATACAAAGTTCGTAAGTACTACTAAAAATCTGACATTTATTTCAAACAATTTCATACTTCTTAATAGGGCTGTGGTCGCAATCTTATATGCTTTTTACTCTTTATAGGTCTCAATGGAAATAAAATTAATTATTAGAAATGTGCCTTTAAAAACATGATTGTGAATATTGTGTTCCGTATGGTTGTTGTTAGAATCAAGAATCAAATGTTCTTATTTATAATAAGGTATACAAATACACTCAATGAACGTCATATACATTTCCATTAGTCAGTGGTCATCGGCTTTCAACGCCTTTCATATATTATATTTATTATAGTTCTGCAACAAAATATCGCTACTATTTTCCCGTTAACGGTACAACGAGTGCCGCACCGGTTGATATTAGTTCGGTTATGAGCGGAAATAGTTGGCCACTTTCAGCACACTATTTGTACTCCGTAACGTGGCCCTCAATTAACGTATTTTACGCTTCACAAATTCTATTCACAAGCTCTACTGGACACAACTTGTGTCGATATACTGGCACCTTCTCATCTTCACATATTCTACGACGGCTGGAATGGTGGCAACAGACGCTGAAATACGCAAGCTGCAGAAATATGTAAACCTATCTGAGGATTATATATTTCTGCCGTTTGGTGTTGAGACTTTGGGACCGTGGGGATCTAATGCTCGATTATTTTACAAACATCTCTCGATTGATTGAGTCGACGAGTGATCAGAATGCTGGCGCCTGTTTCAGTAATAGGATTAGTCTAGCCATTCAGCGAGGCAATGTTGCCGGTATTGCCATTCATTATTATATGCCCAAAGATGCTTATAAATATTACTTGTCGTAAAACATCATTTTCTAAAAACACTTGGGGACGCCCAAATGTAAAAATACGATGTTAGGGGACGCATTAATATTTAGGCGTCTTCTAACATCCTAAAAAGGGGCATCAAAGTAACTTCATCATAACGATTATAACATATTAGTACGTAACTATAATCGGTAGACGTATGTTTATGACGTTGTACGCACGTCGTCAAACGCCGGCGTGTTTAACGAGTGTGTTTATGGACCTCGTATAGAATCGTATATTGAGATATAAAG
The DNA here is from genome assembly GCA_018250275.1 of Udranomia eurus. Classification (NCBI taxonomy): domain Eukaryota; kingdom Metazoa; phylum Arthropoda; class Insecta; order Lepidoptera; family Hesperiidae; genus Udranomia; species Udranomia eurus. The sequence goes on from DWNJ01002053.1 coordinate 2,784, forward strand.
CAGTAAGTAAGTAGTTAGGTACGTGACTACTTAACATCATTGAAACAATAAAGGAGTGATTTATCGGTCGAATTATACGTAATTTTACGCGACTGCGCCAGAAGGAGAGTAATGTTTCTTTTTGAAAGCTCGTTGTTATTGCAACACTTGTAATTATTTTTGTGTTTCTTTGTGCATGTATATTGGAAACCAGAACACAGCAGCAGGAAAACTGCTGCATGAGCGGTATGCTCCGTGCCTCCGAAGCCGAACTGTTAAAGGTTCTACTACCTTCCAAAGTTTCTGTTGAAAGATTGAATTAACGTCTCAAAATATATAATGCTACGTTCCCGTTCCGTATTTGCTAACTTTATAGGGAAATCTCACATTTGAAAAACCTGTATCCATTTTGTGGAGATCATCAAACATTAAGTGCGTTGCCAATTTTATATTTAAAAGAAGTGAACGTTGTAGTATTTACATTTGTTGGTTAATCTTGCTCAGATCCCCAGTCGTGTACCGGTTGCAGTATTTTGCGTAATACATTTTATTATATTGCATCACGTCGCATACATTAAATTTATATCCCATTGCATACTAAAGAACGAGGCACTATCCCGAGTTGATCAAGAGAGACGCGAGACGCCGTAATAGAGTTATCCGTATAATCCTTGCAATTTGTAGAGTAACTTATATATCTGAGATAAAGTTTTGCTATCTTTGCTTGCATAAGAAGATTATGTCGCGCGCCGTACACTTAATCGTAGACGAGCACTTTAGTAAAATGTCTTCGTGATTTTGATTCTAAATAACTCACGTGCATGTTCCTAAATGCTTAAATTGACTAAATATAAAACGTCGTTCTCAGAATTATAGATGCATTATTTATTAATTAATGAATCTTTGTTTGTTGTTAGATGTTCGGAATTTAGAAAATTTGTTGAACTGTTAAATAGGAATGGGAGGCTCGATTCACCTTTGTCGCCGATATTGACGGGATAATCTGTTGCGATTGTTAGCATGTTTATGTACACAGTAATCGAATAGTAGTGTTTACTAGGAAATAATACGAGAAAATAATGTTCATGGCGACATTACCATTCACCATCAGAGGTGAAGGGGTCACTTACTTAAAGAATCTTAGCCACTTGCCTATTAATTTGAAAAGTAAAGCCAATGTATAATTCAGTTTTAATTCACAAAATATAATAGGATACTACAGCGACCAAATGTATAAACCATTAAGAAGCGAGGTATTCCCGTCTTGCGTTTTCAGACGAGACGAGGCACCGTAATGGCATTATCCGGATAATCCGTAGCGAGCTGCTCGCTTGTTTTTGTATCTACATGGGAACTGAGTAATATCTATAGAGATTAAAAGTGCTGTAATAACTGTGTTAACGGGATTTTTTATACATATCATGTGATTCAACGATAATGACTATTCTCTATTTTCTTACCTAATAGAAGCATCATTTCATTAAAACTATATTAAAGCAATATTTCCGAACAAATTGTGTTCCTTATAATAATATTAGTGCAGATTACGAAATGCAGATACCCCGAGTCGCGTTTGTCGGACGAGGCGAGGCGGCGTAATAGCATTATCCAGATAATCTGTAGCTTATATTGGTTTCCTTCAAACTGAAATGAAACAACTCTTTACAACAAAAATATCTTCGCCATCTTTACGGTAATTTAAAACATTGTTTAATAACAACCGAACAAATTGTGCTCCTTATAATAATGTTAGTACAGATTACGAAGTGCAGATACCCCGAGTCGTGTTTGTCGGGCGAGGCGAGGCGGCGTAATGGCATTATCCGGATAATCAGTAGCGAGACGCTCGCTTGTTTACGTTACGTATCTAGGCTGGATGGAGCCCAAGCGTTACGTTGTTGGGAAAGATTGCATCTCTTTCAGAGCAACTTAGAGCTACCTGTGTATGAGTAACGGAATTGCGTGTTAGAATGTTATTGATGGCGTGTAGATCTTGTATCGGGTAAATGCAGTGAGAGATTAACGCTCCGTAGAAATAGATGCCTTGATTCAATTGAATTACAATAAGCATTTCACGTATCACGAATTTTATATTATTCGTGATAGGTTAATCCCTTATTATAATTAGAGAAAAATGTTCATATTTAATATTTTTACAGATAGTAAGCTATTGGTTAGCATGTAGGTTTTGATTTTTTACTAAGTCAAGAAATAATTAACATTCAATTTGGCTTTTGGCTTAGACCTAATGTATTTAGTAAAAGGTGAAGCAAGAAATATCGCAGAGCTCTATATATCACTCTTTCATACCGAGACACGTACCAAGAACTATTTACGTAATGATGTTCCCAAATAAGCTCGAACAGTGGAAATGAGATCCGGCTACGAGGAGACAGGAGTTGAATATATTATTCAATTTTGTACCGTTTCTTCCTACATTTTACAAAACGTTGCCTCTTCGTCAAAGTAATATCGATATTTCTGTACTTTATATGCATATGTTAAGTATCTACTATAATTTACAGTACACTCCATCCCTCTTTTTATTCACTATCCTCTACTCTTTCCTGAAAGAGATCCTAACGATCTCTTAAGGCCGCCTTTTGTATACCATCTTCCACATTCTAATTTTGTATGTATTGTTAACTAGGTATGCAAATAAAGATTATTTGTATTGTATTTTAATAATGCAATTGATTGAAATAATGAATTTTTAAACTTTTTTCTTTTTTTAGCGGTGGCGCAAGATACAAAGTAAGTATAGCTTTTCCTTAGCATGGTACTGTTTCCTGTGCACTGGTACTAACCAGTGCACAGGAAAATAATGCTATGGAAAAGCTATACTTACTTTGTATCTTGCGCCACCGCTAAAAAAAGAAAACTGCCAAAGACAGCATCATCATAATTAACTAAGCTCTATAATAAGTCTCCATGCTCAGTTGGCTACATTACGCTTATGCAAGAATAATGAGGTCTATATGAGAGAACACTCATGTTAGCCATATAGCTTTTGTGCTTGTTAAACTAGCTCTCTCTCGTCTTCGGCTGGACAGATTAGAAGATTAGTTTTTTGAATGTTGAATTTAAATAATTTTGTAATAATTTCTAGGGTGTTATCACTAAATCCGCGGCGACCTCGCAGCGATCGGTGAGAGCTCGTGATGAAAGACCTCGAATAGGTTTGTAAATAGTCGGGCTATCCCAAAATATTACATGTGAGTGAGCCGCTTATAAACTATAAATATGCATTTCTACCGTTTTTAACGTCACCAATTTCGCGGGTAGACACGAAAAAAACACAAGTTTCTTCCGTATAAAAGCGTCTTTGCGTATGAGTCAAAAGGTTTGAACGACAGTAAAGCGCAAAGAGCTAAGCATATTTTACGAAAACACAGACAATGTCTTTTATTAATATCATGTAGCTGTTCAGTGGCATGTGTAGTCGAGACCAGTGGTTTACACAAGGGCGGTCTAGCTGCGAGGATTACTTTGATAAAGGTTTTCATTAGACGGAAAAGGGGAAGAAATAAAAGAGATGTAATTTCGTTCTCATGTTGAAACCGCGTTAATACGGCAAAGGGTCGCCGAAAAATCTCTTTTGGCTCCCGGATTAGTATTGGCCTTTCGGAGTTGTCGGCGCATAGCGGGTCTTTGTCACGTGATAAATGACAATGTGGACGTTGCGTTTTTAATTCCCTTGTCTTGTTGGATTTTGGTCCCGACTTTTTAACGGTCTCCTTGTGTGTATGTCGGGGATGTGTTTGTTATGTGGTGCAATGTTTCGTAACGGCGTATTCCGTTGTTCCATACGATATTCAACATTTAGGCATTCGAGATATTAAGCCAAACCACTGAGACATTGAAATAGTAAAATGAAAAAGGAAAATTAAAAATAGATTCTGTTAATTTTAAAGTTAATATACTCGGAAATAGTATACTATTTCCGAGAGCATACGAGTTCTATACGATGTAAAGAAAGAAAGAAAGTAGCAGTGGTTTGTTTATTGCTTTTGAATAATTCCTTCCCTCACAATTCTCCTATAGCCTACTTTTTGTAATCGACAAATACTTGTCAAGGTACAACGCTCGCTACGTGTAATAAACACATCGAATGTATTAATTCACTTCACCTCGCCCCTAATTATTGCTTAGCCGCTGCTCCATCGGTTAATACCTTCGCTATAATTGGTTTAAGATCTCTTAAGATACCATTAAAGCATTATACGTAAGCGGATTTGTGAAACCTGCTCTAGTTTCAAACGATCGGGTTAGACGACAAAATGACATTAAAAGGTGTTCCTTCAATACTGCCTTCTATAACTTGTAATAAGTAAAGGTACCGAACCAAGAAAAGCTGGATTATTTCAAGAACATAATGTTTGTATTAATATTTTCGAGCATTCGCTCGAACATTATGTTTTAGGATTTCTTTTTAGGATTCCCTAAAAAGAAGTAACGGAAATTTTATAAGATCTATATCATAGATCTGTCTGTCTGACTATCAAGATTCGTTAAAATTGTTATCGAATATTTAAGTTCTAAGTTCGTCGATTAATAATAGCAAATAAATATCGCGTTGTTTTACGCGGACGGTTTTGAGAGCTACTAGAAAATTTGAATTGTTCGTAATTCAATTCTTGTTACGTCTAGATGAAGCTCTCTCTTATTCATTCCAAAGCAAACGTCGTTAATCATTGTCGCCCGTCAATCCGACACCGGCGACTCTGGAGATTTGACACGATAATTATATCTCCCGAATCTATGTTCTCCGCGTAATAAATCTACGTCGCTAAATGCCCCACGCACCCTCCGCGCTGGTTCGCTGTGATAAGGGCTTCTTTTTTAATTCCTTCGCAGTTTATTTAGCGCGAACGCGGCGGGAGAAAAGGAAAATGGACCAGCCCACTTGAGCGGTAGTTCGCGGATTAAATTAACGATTTGTGATCTGTTCTGATTTTTTCGTTTGTTCGATTAATCGAGTTACTTTGGTCTCTGTGTATATACTATCCACTAGTACAGTGTAGTAGTGTATCTAATAGTACTCTGCATATCTACTGTCCTGTCCATCGGTAGTTTTGGAAAGACGCGAATAGAATTTATACGAGTAACAAAAATATAGGAATTCGTTTGATAAAGATCATTATATTGTTTCATTTGTTTTTCAATTATTTGATGAATTTGAAACAAAGTTAAGTGTATTTTTTGCATAACCTTATTAAATAATGACAGTATTGAAATTGGGAGCTTCGGTAGGTACTACATAGGTAGGTTGTAGGTAAAAATATCAAATGTCTTCGTTTAAAATGTTCACTTTTGATAGATTAATTATACATACACTCTCATATACTCACTCACATACACTCTCTAATCAGTTACAAAATGCGTTACAGACACATACGTCTAACAATCAATCTCATTCTGAGATACTCCAATAGTAATATGATTGTTATTTATTATTTATAGATCAAAAGTTTTTTTTTATTAGATGCCCCTATTGCGTGATCGGCCTGCATTTTGCGCAGAATGGATACAATCTCGACCGAATGAAGACATGACGATCAAATAAACCTTCAGGGCATACCGTATTCTTATTCTTTAAGTCCCGCAACTACGGGGACCCGATAAAATAAACTTGCATTCGAGTTATTGTAAGAGACCTGCAATTGTGAAACTGTAAAATAGCTTGTATTACAAAATTATAAATGTAGCTTCCGTCTCAGAATGCCTTTACGAACATTCTAACGTTTGCCTTAGTGAATTATTCCCATTGTATTGCTGGGTCTTTGTATATGGGATAAAAAGTAATATACATTTTAGAATTGCGAATCTTTTTCTAGTCATCGTAATACATCTAATATAGTATGACTTAAAGCTAATTTGCGTATTTTGTACATATAATTGTACTCGTAGCTACAAAAATATCATTCGCCTAAGACTACCTTTTGGTACGATAGATTTTGCGTTCGTTTAAGTAAATTATTCCACAGGTGCTGCGGGGACTTTTTACTGGGAACAGAAGTAATTTATATTTTATCCAGAATATGGTTGAAGCGAAATAATGATATTAAATTTCCTGAAGTTGTTTTCGCAATTGAGTTAGAGTCATCTAAAGTACTAACAAGTATGGCAATTGTTTTATCATCTTCTCTTATTAAGTAATGTGATGAGTCATGGTTATCATTTATTTTAACTGAGTAGTGCAAACGAGCATGCAGTCCACCTGATGGTAAGTGCTATAGTATCTGTACAAATCGATCGAAGTTCTTTCTTTGGTTGACTAAAAATGTGTAGGTACCTCTGAGGACTAAATTGGAACACTTCGATTAAGTGTGTCTTCTTTACACACACCCTTCAGACTAAAACACAGCAGCAAGAACACTGATTTTATAAAGCGAAAAGAGAAGAGGAGAGTCAAACCGTAAAAGATTTTACCACATTTAAAATTAAAATTATTATTTATAACGTTGAAAACGATCGTAGCCACGGGTAAAATAAACAACAGTTCATAAAATTTCTAACTCCGTTATTAAAGTTTAACGTTTGTCATTAGCTTTAGACAAAAGTTATTTATACCTGCGTCGCTCCTAACTGCCATTAGTAACGGAATAGGAACATTTGTGTCTAAACGTGGAACAAAATTAATAATTTTGAAACAATAATGCAGCGTGTAAGCACGGAAGGCTTCTACCGGATCTCTATCGTATTGATAATTATGGGACCACCCTGTCCGTACGTTGTTTCTGACGATCCAGTAAAAATGATGTTAATTAGATAGAAAGATATGTATGTATACTAGCAAACCCGGCGAACTTCATTCCGCCTACCAGTCAATCAATATTTTTGGTGGCGTATAATTTTAAATCTATAATACCATCTAAAATATTTATTCGATTCATATAGTGTAAAGGACAATTTTGATCTATATTAAATAGCGAAGCTAACGATTTTTTATTTATATAAAGATTAATACTGAACAGAAAAACAGCTTGAAAATATAACGTAATATTTTTAATTGAAATTTTGTACATAAAAGTAGTAGTTATTGTGACTTAACCATAAGAGCTATCTCTTATGATATATATATAGATATGCTATGGTGGACTTATTTGTAGATCTATAATTCTCTAGTACATTACTTTAGTACGAGTATATGCTCTCTGCTGATTTACTTAGTAAAGCTCCCAACGGGCGAGATTTTTTATAACCGCGCGACCTCTTCAACTGTAATCGTTATATTTCAGTCAATTTACATAAAACTGTAATGTACTATTAACCTAACCCTTTCTACCTACTAACCTAAACCTCAAGAATTGCAGTATACTTTAGTTAAAACCGTACGAAAATCCGTCAGTAGATTTTGAGAAAATCAGTAACATACATCCAGGAAGCTTTTGGAGATTTTGTTTTATAATATGTATAGATGGGTACGTATATACAAAACATTCATTTCTGTAACGTTAACAAGTAGCGAATGAATAGGCAAAATGCTTCATGGTGTTAACTAATCAATAAAGCCCATGGCCACTCTCATTACCTATGCCTTAACAAGGACATAGAAATTGGTTCTTTAGAAATTGACTATAGCAGTTCCATCACCCCAATATAGTTGCATATGTGCCTCAAGACGCACACATGTACATGCACGCATTCATAAACACATACACGTAAACATACATGCATAAATACGTAATTACATACATATGTACATATTCAAAACTCTTTTACTTTTTTGCTAAAATATGTTAAATGAAAAAGAACCCATAATTTCAAACATTCATCCGTCTAATCTGAAATGTGCGGCGAAACGATAAGATGTCATTATTACAGGCTTGGATATTGGAGTTTAATGTTATGACGTACTTAGGTAATGATGTTTCACAATAAATTTGTAATGCTTGCTTCCACCTGACGATCGCGCGTCTCCCATCAATCGATGGTGTCTAGTTAATAGGCCAATAGATAACGATCGCGCTCGTTTAATTCTCCATTAAGCAGGGAGGCGATTCCCATGATATTAAACGACTATATTGATTAGTTTGTTAATAAAATATTATACGCGTGGGCGTGCGACCGGTATTCGAAATATGTATACACGCCCGCATAGTTTTTTTGGCGATTTGGTTGTTTCACCGACCCGCCCGTTGGATGGATTAAACCGAAATCTATGAGATTTTTTTTATACTTTTGAGACTTAATAGAGTATATATGCGTTATAGGAATTTGACACACTAATATCAATGGTTAGGACATCATTTTAAGGAAATTC